>CM057256.1:714576-719576 GCA_029931835.1 Etheostoma nigrum
GGGCCGCAGGTCAGAGTTAAGGACTCAGCCTCTCTATATGGCCGCGCTCCACCAGTGGTGCTACCCGGGCGCCCCAGCTCACCCTGTTCTTTAGGGATCTGTTAAGACTCAGCCTCTCTATATGGGCGCGCTCCACCAGTGGTGCTACCCGGGCGCCCCAGCTCACCCTGTTCTTTAGGGATCTGTTAAGACTCAGCCTCTCTATATGGGCGCGCTCCACCAGTGGTGCTACCCGGGCGCCCCAGCTCACCCTGTTCTTTAGGGATCTGTTAAGACTCAGCCTCTCTATATGGGCGCGCTCCACCAGTGGTGCTACCCGGGCGCCCCAGCTCACCCTGTTCTTTAGGGATCTGTTAAGACTCAGCCTCTAATATGGGCGCTCAGTGAGAGCGGTGACATCACATCCTGTTTGGAGTCCAGGGCCGAGTAATGTTGTTAGACTGAAGGTCAGAAAACATGGTCTGGATTCTGTCTTGGCTCCCTGCTAATGGTGCTCTGGTGGGTGTGTGTGGGGTGGGGGGGTGGGGGGTGTGTGTGTGTGTGTGGGTGTGTGTCTTTGTATGTGTGTGAGTGGATGTTTGTGTGTGAATACATGTGTGTGTGTCATATGTGTGTGTGTCATAAGTGTGTGTGTATGTGTGCGCATGTGTATATATAGGCCTATATGTATGTGTGTGTGCGTGCGTATTTGTGTGTATGTGTGTGTGTGTGTGTGTGTGTGTGTGTGTGTGTGTGTGTGTGTGTGTGTGTGTGTGTGTGTGTGTGTGTGTGTGTGTGTGTGTGTGTGTGTGCATCTGACGCAACTTGTTGTTGGAACTGGGACTATAATCATTGATAAAACGTCTCATTCAGTTTCCTGTCGAGCTTCACGTCTCGGCTCCGTTCTCTAAAAACAGAACAGAGCTGAGGTCATCGCCGTGGTTACACCGAGCTTACCTCATGTCTGCAGACAGTGTGTGTGTGTGTGAGTGTGTCTGTATGTGTGTGTGTCTGTATGTCTCTACACATGGACCCGGCGTCACCGGGGTCTCTACACATGGACCCGGCGTCACCGGGGTCTCTACACATGGACCCGGCGTCACCGGGGTCTCTACACATGGACTCGGCATTTAAAAAGTGGGGAAAAAGGGAACAAATATGTTACCGAAACGCACAAAAAGTGACAAAACTTGGTAAAAGTGACTAAAACAATGAAAGAAAAGTGACAAAAATGTGGAAAAGAAATGGAAGAAAACCATGGACTCTACAACATGTTATTTATTATTTTATAATTTTATTTATTTATTTCCCCCGTCATCATTGTACATTTAAACCCAATTTCATGAGGTACATGATCATATACAGGCCGCGAGAAATAGGGACCCCCAAATAACTAATACTACTAAATAATACTACTAAATAATAATACTGAATGCTTTTCGGAGGGGGCCGAGAACAATAAGCACACAACAGATTAAACTCACCATGGACACAGTGAGACATTTACAGAAGGACAGGCTATCTGGTCCAAAATGTCCCTTAATGGGACAGTACTTCTACCACAGGTACTTTGTTTTTAAGGTACAATATTGATCCTCAAAAGTATAATATTGCTCCTCTGATTCAAGGTACAACAATGTATTTTCTCCTATTATTCCATGTATTTTGTATCCTAGTATTTATACAGGTAGTACCTACCTGTCCATCCACAGTCTCTCTCTCTCTCTGTGTGTGTGTGTGTGTAACTGTGTGTGTGTGTGTGTGTAACTGTGTGTGTGTGTGTGTGTGTAACTGTGTGTGTGTGTGTGTGTGTAACTGTGTGTGTGTGTGTGTAACTGTGTGTGTGTGTGTGTGTGTAACTGTGTGTGTGTGTGTGTGTGTAACTGTGTGTGTGTGTGTGTGTAACTGTGTGTGTGTATATGTATGTGTGTCTGTGTATGTGTAACTGTGTGTATGTGTGTGTGTGTATGTGTGTAACTGTGTGTGTGTGTGTGTGTGTGTGTATGTGTGTATGTGTGTAACTGTGTGTGTGTGTCTGTGTGTGTGTATGTGTGTAACTGTGCGTGTGTGTGTAACTCCGAGTGGTGTGTGTGTGTGTGTGTGTAACTGTGTGTGTGTGTGTAACTGTGTGTGTAACTGTGTGTGTGTGTGTGTAACTGTGTGTGTGTGTAACTGTGTGTGTGTGTGTGTGTAACTGTGTGTGTGTGTGTGTAACTGTGTGTGTGTGTGTGTAACTGTGTGTGTGTGTAACTGTGTGTGTGTGTGTGTAACTGTGTGTGTGTGTAACTGTGTGTGTGTGTGTGTAACTGTGTGTGTGTGTGTGTGTGTAACTGTGTGTGTGTGTGTGTAACTGTGTGTGTGTGTGTAACTGTGTGTGTGTGTGTGTAACTGTGTGTGTGTGTGTAACTGTGTGTGTGTGTGTGTGTAACTGTGTGTGTAACTGTGTGTGTGTGTGTGTGTGTAACTGTGTGTGTAACTGTGTGTGTGTGTGTGTGTGTGTGTAAGTGTGTGTAACTGTGTGTGTGTAACTGTGTGTGTGTGTGTGTGTGTGTGTGTGTGTGTGTGTGTGTGTGTGTGTGTGTGTGTGTGTGTGTGTGTGTGTGTGTGTGTGTGTGTGTGTGTGTGTGTGTGTGTGTGTGTGTGTGTGTATCAGCTCTTTACCTCGTGACTATGTGCCTCTAGGCAGAAAACAGCCGGGATTTAACCCTCGTGTTGTCCTCCCGGGACAAAAAGGGACTTTTTTTTTAGTTTCCACCACCACCACCTTACTAGTTTTACTACTTGTTGGAATTCATAGTCAATAACCCTCATTTATATAGAATTATACCTAATATTAGAGTTAAAAAAGCAGAAATTATGAATTATTCTGACTAATAGTTAAGATCAGAGGAATGAAAGAGCGTTGGAAGGAATCCATTTTTATGGTAATTTGGTTAAAAAGAAACTCAGATTTCAGATAGAGACATTTATTAAAGGGGGACAACAGAAGGAGTAAAGACACAAAAAACACTTAGGACATGAGTCCCCGACATGCAGCTTTAAGGAGTAAAAAGTGTTTCCATTTTTTGGTTTTGGTTAGAACAATTACTGATAAAAAGGTATCATGAATAAAGTTTGAAGATTATTATCCTGCTGGATTATGTTCTTGGTCTCTACAATGTCAACTCAAAGATATTCAGAAATATTCACGTGTAACACGCTGACATCACACAAGTCTTACTGTTCTTCCATAAAAAAATGAACTTTTCCTTATAATATTCAGAACACTGTCAAAAAACAAAAAGTACCAACCAGGACCTCTAAGGAACAAGAGCTTGTCCCTGGGGGGGTACCCTCAAAGGGACATTGTTGTACCTTGAATAAGAGGATCACATTTGGACCTTAGCTGTTTGCAGGGCTGTAGTACTCAAGTCCGGTCTTGGACTCGAGTCCGGACTCGAGACCATTTATTTATGGTCTCGGACTTGTCTCGGACTCGCTAGTATTTGGACTCGGACTTGTCTCGGTCTCGGCCACTGGTCTTGCCCAATACGGTTTCTGGTCTGGACCGAGTCCAGGTGTCTTTATTATGTTGATAATAATATTGGAGGGAAAGTGAAACCCAAAATGATTGTCTTGATACTGTCATGCATAAGACCTTTATTCTGTCCTGGACTCGGTCTTGACTCGGACTCAAACCTCTTTGGACTCGGTCTTGACTTGGACTCAACTAGTCCTGGTCTTGGACTCGACTAAGGTGGTCTTGACTACAGCCCTGCCTGTTTGTACCTTCTAAGGGACAATATTAAACCTTTGAGGATCAATAATGTACCTTAAAGGTACAAATATGTACCTTACACCTCAGAAAGTACACACTGTACAACGGAAGGTGTAGAAATGTACCTTCAAGATACATTTTTGTACTTTTAAGGGGACATTTGCTAAGTTTGTACCTTAGGGAACAAAAAGGGACCTGTATTGGACCTCTTATTTTGACAGTGTAAAGACAATAAATCCGCTCAGCTGTCTCCCTGTCCTGCATCAGTCCTCTTGTCAAAAATCACATCGGACTCATCAGTGACACACAAAAAAACACGGAAATATCACAGCTGCAGAATAAAGAGACAGACCGACGGACAATGGCAGCTCAGTTACACCGACCTGACGCTCCAGAGGAAATATCTCATGACGCGTACTACAATGCCCATGAGCCTCAGCTGGTGCTCATGCGGTCACAATGCTCTGAAAACTACAACTCATGCATGTCAGTTGGTCTGTTTGCTGACATTCACAACAAACTCAATGTGTCTCTCAGTTCACCAAGGCTAAATAATGTGAAACACCTTGAAGGGGAAAGTCATACCAAACTCCCATATCAAAATAGCCTAATTAAGATCATATTGCTTTTTGTCCAAAATTTCCATATGGTGAAGAAAGACTGGACACATTTTGTACTTATGAATGTTACATTATCTACTTCAGCAGGAACCTGATCCCTCAAAACATTTAGTATTTTAATGATATTTCACGTTTTTCATGTTGCTTTCATTGCCGACTCCAATCAGGAATTCACAGAGCAGGCGCGTCTCAATTGAGAACCACGTCACAAAACTGGCACTTTTCCTAAAATACAGATGGGATTTGGTGAATTGTATTGTCGCCGAATTTGTCACAAGATAAGAGACATTTGTTTGACATCTTATAGTATGCACTCACCCTTCTGTATCCTTATCTAAAACGAAAATAGACCTTAAATAGACAGATTTTCATACGATGACTGGCATTAAGTCCCACCAAAGAACGTGTAAGGGGGTAAATTGAGTTGACAACTAATAAAAGGTGGTTTTGCCACACATGCAAAGTAACTATCTGAACCTGATACCTCAAAACATTTGGTATTTTAATGATATTTCACGTTTATCATGTTGCGTTCATTGCCGACTCCAATCAGAATTCAAAGATCAGGCGCGTCTCAATTGAGAACCACGTCATAAAACTGGCACTTTTCCTAAAATACAGATGGGATTTGGTGAATTGTATTG
>CM057256.1:724576-734576 GCA_029931835.1 Etheostoma nigrum
CTCTATAATTTACAGATAGAGCAGGTCTAGACCACTCTATAATTTACAGATAGAGCAGGTCTAGACCTCTCTATAATTTACAGATAGAGCAGGTCTAGACCACTCTATAATTTACAGATAGAGCAGGTCAAGACCTCTCTATAATTTACAGATAGAGCAGGTCTAGACCTCTCTATAATTTACAGATAGAGCAGGTCTAGACCACTCTATAATTTACAGATAGAGCAGGTCTAGACCTCTCTATAATTTACAGATAGAGCAGGTCTAGACCTCTCTATAATTTACAGATAGAACAGGTCTAGACCGCTCTATAATTTACAGGTAGAGCAGGTCTAGACCTCTCTATAATTTACAGATAGAGCAGGTCTAGACCACTCTATAATTTACAGATAGAGCAGGTCTAGACCGCTCTATAATTTACAGGTAGAGCAGGTCTAGACCACTCTATAATTTACAGGTAGAGCAGGTCTAGAGGAGAAGTACAGGAGGAAGCTGGAGCGTAAACTCCAGCAGAACAACATGAGGGGGTCTGGAGCGGCATGAGGACCAACACTGGCTTCAGACCGACTGGCAGCAGAGGAGTTGATGGCAGCTTGGACAGGGCCAACAAACTCAATCTGTTCTTTAGCAGATTTGATGCTCCTGCTCCTGCCCATCCCCCCATTAACACAACTGCTGTCTCACCTCCAACCCCACTACTTCCCCCTCCCCCCCTCACTGTCCCTGGCCCTCCTCCTGGGAGATCCCTACCTCCCCCCCTCTAGCCCTCCGGTTAACACCTCTCTCCAGCCTGACTCCCCCTCCCTCTACCCCACCTGTGACCTCTGTGTGCCTCACTGCTGACCAGGTGAGAAGACAGCTGACCAGACTCCTGGGGTGCTCAAAGCTATGTGGAGTCCTTCACCATGTCTTCAACCTGAGCCTTAGTCTCCAAAGGGTCCCCGTGCTGTGGAAGACATCTTGCCTCGTTCCTGTGCCAAAGACGCCACGTCCCAGTGACGTCAAGGACTACAGACCCGTGGCACTGACCTCCCACATTATGAAGACCCTGGAGAGACTGGTTCTGGAACAGCTGCGGCCCATGGTGAGACCTCTCCTGGACCCCCTCCAGTTCGCCTACCAGCCCCAGTTGGGAGTTTAGGACGCCATCATCTTCCTGCTCAACCGCATCTACGCCCACCTGGACAAGCCGGCGAGCACGGTGAGGGTCATGTTTTTTACTTCTCCAGTGCTTTCAACACCATCCGGCCGGCCCTGCTGGGTGAGAAGCTGACAGCGATGCAGGTGGATCCCCCCCTCGTGTCCTGGATTGTTGACTACCTGACTGGCAGGCCACAGTATGTGCGCCTGCAACACTGTGTGTCCGACAGCGTGGTCAGCAACACCGGGGCCCCGCAGGGGACTGTCCTCTCTCCCTTCCTCTTCACCATCTACACCACAGACTTCAACTACCATACAGAGTCCTGCCATCTCCAGAAGTTTTCTGAGGACTCTGCTGTGGTTGGAGGTATCAGCGAGGGGGACCAGGCTGAGGACAGAGCTGTGGTGGGGGACTTTGTCACATGGAGTGAGCAGAACCATCTACAGCTCAACGTGACAAAGACTAAGGAGCTGGTGGTGGATCTAAGGAGAGCCCAGGCAGCAGTGAGCCCTGTTTCCATCCAGGGGGTCAGTGTGGACATGGTGGAGGACTACCAATACCTGGGAGTGCACTTGGACAATAAACTGGACTGGGCCAAGAACACTCAAGCCCTCTACAGGAAGGGCCAAAGCCGTCTCTATTTTCTGAGGAGGCTGAGGTCCTTCAACATCTGCAGGACCATGCTGAGGGTGTTTTAGGAGTCTGGGGGGGCAGCTGCATGCTGGGGCAGCAGGCTGAGGGTAGGACGGCAACAGACTCAACAAACTGATCCACAAGGCCAGTGACGTGGTGGGGGTGGATCTGGACTCTCTGTTGGTGGTGTCAGAGAGGAGGACGCTGTCCAAACTACATGCCATCTTGGACAATGTCTCGCACCCACTCCATGGCTTGTTGATAAATCACAGGAGCACTTTCAGTGAAAGACTCATTCTCCCACAATGCACCACAGAGCGCCACAGGAAGTCATTCCTGCCTGTGGCCATCAAACTTTATAACTCCTCCCTCTGAGTGTCTGACACACACACACTCACACACACACACACACACACACACACACACACACACACACACACACACACACACACACACACACACACACACACACACACACTCACACACTCACACACTCACACACACTCACACACACTCTCACTCACACACACACACACACACACACACACACACACACACACACACACACACACACACACACACACACACACACACACACACACACACACACACACACACACACACACACACACACACACACACACACACACACACACACACACTCACACACTCACACACTCACACACACACACACACACACACACACACACACACACACACACACACACACACACACACACACACACACACACACACACACACACACACACACACACACACACACACACACACACACACACACACACACACACACTTAGAGGTTGATACTGGACTATATTATCTGTATTATCTGTTTTGTGCAATAACACCGGCCTCAAATGTGTTCAATTTTCAATTTTACCATTGCAATTCCTTAATTATGTAAATGATGTAAATAATGTATAATAATAATATTCCTTTAACTATGTAAATACGTACGTACATATCCACTCCTTATATTTCTTATTTTTATTTCTACTCTGATATTTCTACTATTTGTACAACTGCAACACAGAGTTTCCCTTCGGGATCAATAAAGTATTTCTGATTCTGATATAAGTATTACTATTATTATACTATACTATTATATACTATACTATTATATACTATACTATTATTATACTATACTATTATATACTATACTATTATTATACTATACTAGTATAGTATATAATAGTATAGTATAATTTGAACACACACCTTGTCTCTGAGCAGCCAGGGCCGGGGCTCTGACGTCGTCATATGATTGGCCGTCGGTCACCACGATCAGGAAGTTACGGCCCGGTCCCGTCCGCCTGGCGGAGGAAACCACAACTTAGTTTAACTCAGGCAAGACACCAGCATTGCAAATATTAATATTAATAATAATAATAATAATAAATAAATGTATACTTTAACACTCGTGTTGTCTTCCCGTCAAAAACACTACGTAACACTAACTTATTAACTTTATTTTTGGAATTTATGGTCAATAAACCTCATTTATAGGAAATTATACCTAATGTTTGAGTTAGAAAAGCAGAAATTAGGAATTATTGAGACTAAAATTAAAGGAATGGATGTTGATGATAATCACAGACTGGAATATGTCAACTTTTACTCAATACTATTTCAAAAACACTTCCATTTGTTTTACAATGCTATAAAATTGAATAAGACGCCCCAAAATTAATGAAAGTAGAGATTTGTACTTGGCAAAGAGCGTTGGGTGGAATCAATCATGTTATTTTGGAAAAAACATTGATATAGGACAACATGGGGACAACATGAGGACAACATGAGGACAACATGAGGACAACATGGGGACAACATGAGGACAACATGAGGACAACATGAAGACAACATGAGGACAACATGAAGACAACATGAGGACAACATGGGGACAACATGAAGACAACATGAGGACAACATGAGGACAACATGAGGACAACATGGGGACAACATGAAGACAACATGAGGACAACATGAGGACAACATGGGGACAACATGAGGACAACATGAGGACAACATGAAGACAACATGAGGACAACATGGGGACAACATGAGGACAACATGGGGACAACATGAAGACAACATGAGGACAACATGAGGACAACATGAGGACAACATGGGGACAACATGAAGACAACATGAGGACAACATGGGGACAACACGGGGACAACATGAGGGCAACATGAGGACAACATGGGGACAACATGAGGACAACATGGGGACAACATGAGGACAACATGAAGACAACATGAGGACAACATGAGGACAACATGAGGACAACATGGGGACAACATGAGGGCAACATGAGGACAACATGGGGACAACATGAGGACAACATGAAGACAACATGAGGACAACATGAGGACAACATGAGGACAACATGGGGACAACATGAGGGCAACATGAGGACAACATGGGGACAACATGAGGACAACATGGGGACAACATGAGGACAACATGAGGACAACATGAGGACAGCATGGGGGCAACATGAAGACAACATGAGGACAACATGAGGACAACATGGGGACAACATGAAGACAACATGAAGACAACATGAAGACAACATGAGGACAACATGAGGACAACATGGGGACAACATGAAGACAACATGAGGACAACATGGGGACAACACGGGGACAACATGAGGACAACATGGGGGCAACATGGGGACAACATGAGGACAACATGGGGACAACATGAGGACAACATGGGGACAACATGAGGGCAACATGAGGACAACATGGGGACAACATGAGGACAACATGGGGACAACATGAGGACAACATGAAGACAACATGAGGACAACATGGGGACAACATGAGGGCAACATGAGGACAACATGGGGACAACATGAGGACAACATGGGGACAACATGAGGACAACATGAAGACAACATGAGGACAACATGAGGACAACATGAGGACAACATGGGGACAACATGAGGGCAACATGAGGACAACATGGGGACAACATGAGGACAACATGAAGACAACATGAGGACAACATGAGGACAACATGGGGACAACATGAGGGCAACATGAGGACAACATGGGGACAACATGAGGACAACATGGGGACAACATGAGGACAACATGAAGACAACATGAGGACAACATGAGGACAACATGAGGACAGCATGGGGGCAACATGAAGACAACATGAGGACAACATGAGGACAACATGTGGGCAACATAAGGACAACATGGGGACAACATGAGGACAACATGAGGGCAACATAAGGACAACCTGAGGACAACATGAGGGCAACATGAGGACAACATGAGGACAACATGAGGGCAACATGAAGACAACATGAGGGCAACATGAGGGCAACATGAGGACAACATGAGGACAACATGAGGACAACATGAGGGCAACATGAGGGCAACATGAGGACAACATGAGGGCAACATGAGGACAACATGAGGACAACATGAGGGCAACCTGAGGACAACATGAGGACAACATGAGGACAACATGAGGACAACATGAGGACAACATGGGGACAACATGAAGACAACATGAGGACAACATGAGGACAACATGGGGACAACATGAGGACAACATGAGGACAACATGAAGACAACATGAGGACAACATGGGGACAACATGAGGACAACATGGGGACAACATGAAGACAACATGAGGACAACATGAGGACAACATGAGGACAACATGGGGACAACATGAAGACAACATGAGGACAACATGGGGACAACACGGGGACAACATGAGGGCAACATGAGGACAACATGGGGACAACATGAGGACAACATGGGGACAACATGAGGACAACATGAAGACAACATGAGGACAACATGAGGACAACATGAGGACAACATGGGGACAACATGAGGACAACATGAGGACAACATGAGGGCAACATGAAGACAACATGAGGGCAACATGAGGGCAACATGAGGACAACATGAGGACAACATGAGGACAACATGAGGGCAACATGAGGGCAACATGAGGACAACATGAGGGCAACATGAGGACAACATGAGGACAACATGAGGGCAACCTGAGGACAACATGAGGACAACATGAAGACAACCTGAGGACAACATATCCACAGTGTCTGTCTGTTACCTGAACAGGTGTTGGGTGGTGTAGGTGATGGCGGCTCCCGTAGCGGTTCCTCCGCTCATGTAGGAGATCCTTCTCACGGCGTTGACCGAGTCCTCTTTGCTGGAGTGTTCGAACAGGCCGAACTCCAGCTGCTGATCGTAGGTGAACTGCACCGCACCTGGACATCCAACACACAGTCAGCCAGCCAATCAGCATCTCCGTAGCTCTGTTTCCATCCAACACACAGTCAGCCAGCCAATCAGCATCTCCGTAGCTCTGTTTCCATCCAACACACAGTCAGCCAGCCAATCAGCATCTCCGTAGCTCTGTTTCCATCCACACGTTTTTATCTGAATGAAGTGATATCGAGGGAAAGATGCCGTCTGGAAACAGTCGAATTCGATGGAATTTCATGAATATCGACTCAAAGGAAAAGGTCTCATCTGATTTTCTCTTGATCGATATACGGCAGGGCTGTAGTACTCGAGACCAGTCTTGGACTTGAGTCCGGACTCAAGACCGGTCTTGGACTTGAGTCCGGACTCAAGACCGTTTTTCTATGGACTCGGACTTGTCTCGGACTCGCTAGTATTTGGACTCGGACTTGTCTCGGACTCGCTAGTATTTGGACTCAGACTTGTCTCGGACTCGCTAGTATTTGGACTCGGACTTGTCTCGGACTCGCTAGTATTTGGACTCGGACTTGTCTCGGTCTCGGCCGCTGGTCTTGCCCAATATGGCTTTTGGTCTGGACCGAGTCCAGGTGTCTTTATTATGTTGATAATAATATTGGAGGGAAAGGGAAACCCAAAATGATTGTCTTGATACTGTCATGCATAAGACCTCTATTCTGTCCTGGACTCGGTCTTGACTTGGACTCTAGTCCTGGTCTTGGACTTGTCTTAGACTTGACTAAGGTGGTCTTGACTACAGCCCTGATATTCGGCTTATGTTATAAACACTGATGGAAACCTTATTTTCTGAATAAATAATGAATCGTGATTAAGTTTTAAGTCATTTTATGGTTGCAACCCGCCACAAAACAAAGAAGAAGAAGTTGTAGTTCATTTCCCCCAGTATGTCCTCTCTGTCTGCACACATGGGGGTGGGGATGGGGGGGGGGGGGCAACAAAGACAGATGGACGTGGACGGACGAGGAGACGAGAGACTTTCTGGATTTAATTTATCGGGAACTCGTGGAGGAAATGGCCGACAAAGGTTAGGACGAGGCGTGGGACGTCCTGCAGAGTCAATGGAAGACGCTCAGACAGAGACACATGTCTCAACAAAGAGTCTCGCAGCGGTGCCGGGGGGGGGGGCAATAAGAGACAAGTTGGACCTGCATTGTCATAGCGATGTGTTGATAGCGTCGCTGGTTTCTTATTATAGATCTATATGTCGCTATCAGCTGGAACATGATCTCTATGTAGCCTGTCCCATATTGATCATGTGATGTTGTCCCATATTGATCATGTGATGTTGTCCCATAGTGATCATGTGATGTTGTCCCATAGTGATCATGTGATGTTGTCCCATATTGATCATGTGATGTTGTCCCATAGTGATCATGTGATGTTGTCCCATATTGATCATGTGATGTTGTCCCATAGTGATCATGTGATGTTGTCCCATAGTGATCATGTGATGTTGTCCCATATTGATCATGTGATGTTGTCCCATATTGATCATGTGATGTTGTCCCATAGTGATCATGTGATGTTGTCCCATAGTGATCATGTGATGTTGTCCCATAGTGATCATGTGATGTTGTCCCATAGTGATCATGTGATGTTGTCCCATAGTGATCATGTGATGTTGTCCCATAGTGATCATGTGATGTTGTCCCATATTGATCATGTGATGTTGTCCCATAGTGATCATGTGATGTTGTCCCATAGTGATCATGTGATGTTGTCCCATAGTGATCATGTGTTGTTGTCCCATAGTGATCATGTGATGTTGTCCCATAGTGATCATGTGATGTTGTCCCATAGTGATCATGTGATGTTGTCCCATAGTGATCATGTGTTGTTGTCCCATATTGATCATGTGGTGTTGTCCCATAGTGATCATGTGATGTTGTCCCATAGTGATCATGTGATGTTGTCCCATAGTGATCATGTGATGTTGTCCCATAGTGATCATGTGTTGTTGTCCCATATTGATCATGTGATGTTGTCCCATAGTGATCATGTGATGTTGTCCCATATTGATCATGTGATGTTGTCCCATATTGATCACGTGTTGTTGTCCCATAGTGATCATGTGTTGTTGTCCCATATTGATCATGTGATGTTGTCCCATAGTGATCATGTGATGTTGTCCCATATTGATCATGTGATGTTGTCCCATAGTGATCATGTGATGGTAGACGTCTGTTGTGTGATTCAGTGTGAAAATGAATGGAAACACCTTAAAATGTCTCCAACCAATCCGATATCCCAGTCTGACCCTAAAACTGCATCATGTGACTTCATCACCGGGTTTTTATTGGCTGTAAAGCCGTTGGGTGGAAACACACTGTCACCAGATTTATTCACAGGAGGTTTCTACCGAACTTCAGATAATTTGATGGACGCGTGGATGGAGACTTAGCTCCCGACTCAGTGAGTCAAACCGTGTTCATGGCGTGAAGCTGACCGATGCGAGCGCCGACGTCAGAGACGTCAAAGCTTCTGGTGATTCCTGCCAGGAAGTCCAGGACCAGGCGGAAGTTCCCTTCTCCGACGCTGGAGGAGCCGTCGATGAGGAACCCGATGTTCACAGAGTTGTAGCAGGTTTTACCTGAAAACACACACAGGTATTAGTATCTTTTTATCGATCAGATTTTTACCGGTTTTTACCACAACGTGAAGACAACATGGAGGACAACATGAGGGCAACATGAGGGCAACATGAGGACAACATGAAGACAACATGAAGTCAACATGAGGACAACATGTAGACAACATGAGGACAACATGAGGGCAACATGAAGACAACATGAGGACAACATGAAGCCAACATGAAGCCAACATGAGGACAACATGAAGACAACATGAGGACAACATGAAGACAACATGAGGACAACATGAGGACGACATGAGGACGACATGAAGACAACATGAGGACAACATGAAGACAACATGAAGACAACATGAGGACAACATGAAGACAACATGAGGGCAACATGAAGACAACATGAGGACAACATGAAGACAACATGAGGGCAACATGAGGACAACATGAGGACAACATGAGGACAACATGAGGACGTGTTGTCTTCCCGGCGACCTGCAACTTTGTGTTTTTCTGGGTTGAAATTTCAACATTTTGTTGTTCTATTTCTACACTTTTTTCAATGTTTTTGTCAATTTTATTGAAATTTTTCGTCAGTTTTTTAAAAACATTTTTAAAATTATGTTTCTTACTGCAGAGCAGGCCGTCCAACGAGCAGAGCTTCTGAGTGAGAGGTCTGACGTGCTTGGTGGTGCTGAACCAGCTGGTCATCAAATAACTGAAGAACCCGTTATCCTTACACACCGCCTGAAGGAAAAGAAACACGGGAACATGGTACATGGGAACACTGAAACATGGGAACATGGAAACACAAAAACATGGGAACACAGGAACATGGGAACATGGAAACATGGAAACATGGGAACACTGGAACATGGGAACATGGAAACATGGGAACATGGGAACATGGAAACATGGAAACATGGGAACACTGGAACATGGGAACATGGAAACATGGGAACATGGGAACATGGGAACACTGGAACATGGGAACATGGGAACATGGGAACATGGAAACATGGGAACATGGGAACATGGAAACATGGAAACATGGAAACATGGAAACATGGGAACATGGGAACACAGGAACATGGGAACACAGGAACATGGGAACATGGGAACATGGAAACATGGGAACATGGAAACATCGGAACATGGGAACACTAAAACATGGGAACATGGAAACATGGGAACACTGGAACATGGGAACATGGAAACATGGGAACATGGGAACATGGGAACACTGGAACATGGGAACATGGGAACATGGAAACATGGGAACATGGGAACATGGAAACATGGGAACATGGAAACATCGGAACATGGGAACACTAAAACATG
>CM057256.1:739576-764576 GCA_029931835.1 Etheostoma nigrum
CACACGTTACATTAATAATCAGCTCTCTACTTTTATTGGATTTGGGGTTTTTGGTCAATTTTATAACATTTGGAGGAAAAAATAATGATAAAAGAACTTGTGTGTTGTGTATTTATGTACATGGCAGCTCTGTTGCGCTATGTACAATTGTATAGAAATCTTGTGAAGAGATAAAGTTTAAAAAAAAATAGTGTGAAAAAAGAACTTGTGTGTGACAAGTGTAAAAAGAAAAATCTCAAAAAAAGACAAATGTAAATTTTTTTTTAAAAAGCTTTAAAAATTTGCGGAAAAAACACTAAAATTTCAAAAGGCTCAGAAAAAGTCGACAAACGTTGAAAAACTGACAAAATCATCGGGGGAATGACACAAAAGGGTCGAAATAGACGACCATAATGTTCATAGAAGGCTTTTATTTTGAAATGTGTGGCCGGGTTGGTTCAGTGGTAGAGCGGGCGCACATGTACTTCGAGGTTTATGCCTCGATGCAGAGGTCCAGGGTTGGAACCCGGCCAGTGATTATTTCCTGCATGTACCCCCCCCCTCACCTAGCTGTCCTATCAAATAAAAGGTGGAAAAACCCCAAAATAATCCCTTTTATACAGTTTATTAATTTTCTCCCCCTGAGCTTCAGGGCACTGACCACCAGAGGGAGCTAAACCACCTTTAACATTATTTAACATTAGAGAACTGATGGGATATCGATGAGAGACACTTTTTCTCAGTGCTTTTGAGTCGTTGAATCTGTTCTTTTCCTCCTTTCTTTCTCCCAGTCTTATATATTATTTTATAAATATTCTTATATTTCTTCCCGTATTTCGCCCACTTCATCCCGGACATTTATTCCTCCAAAAACTCTCCTACGGTCCCCTCACCATCAGTCGCTGCTCGTTCTCCTAACCAGAAAACAACAGACGGCCCTGCTCTGCCTCTGATTGGCTAGTACTCGTTGCCATCTGGGTTAGAGCCAATTAGAAGTAGGAAGTGGGCGGGAACAGTCGCTGCTGTCTCCAGTGTGTATGGGGAAAGGGGCGGGACTGTAGAAACAAGCCCAAATAAGAAACTACATGTTAGAAACAAGCCCAAATAAGAAACTACACCTTAGTTACATGCCCAAATAAGCAACTACACATTAGTAACAAGCCCAAATAAGCAACTACACATTAGTAACAAGCCCAAATAAGGAACTACACTTTAGAAACAAGCCCAAATAAGAAACTACACATTAGAAACAAGCCCAAATAAGGAACTACACTTTAGAAACAAGCCCAAATAAGCAACAACACTTTAGTAACAAGCCCAAATAAGCAACAACACTTTAGAAACAAGCCCAAATAAGAAACTACACATTAGAAACAAGCCCAAATAAGCAACAACACTTTAGTAACAAGCCCAAATAAGCAACAACACTTTAGAAACAAGCCCAAATAAGAAACTACACATTAGAAACAAGCCCAAATAAGCAACTACACCTTAGAAATAAGCCCAAATAAGAAACTACACGTTAGAAACAAGCCCAAATAAGCAACTACACCTTAGAAACAAGCCCAAATAAGCAACTACACATTAGTAACAAGCCCAAATAAGCAACAACACTTTAGTAACAAGCCCAAATAAGCAACAACACCTTAGAAATAAGCCCAAATAAGCAACTACACATTAGTAACAAGCCCAAATAAGAAACTACACTTTAGTAACAAGCCCAAATAAGAAACTACACCTTAGTAACAAGCCCAAATAAGCAACTACACCTTAGAAATAAGCCCAAATAAGAAACTACACGTTAGAAACAAGCCCAAATAAGCAACTACACCTTAGAAATAAGCCCAAATAAGCAACTACACATTAGTAACAAGCCCAAATAAGAAACTACACTTTAGTAACAAGCCCAAATAAGAAACTACACCTTAGTAACAAGCCCAAATAAGCAACTACACCTTAGAAACAAGCCCAAATAAGCAACTACACCTTAGAAATAAGCCCAAATAAGCAACTACACCTTAGTAACAAGCCCAAATAAGCAACAACACTTTAGTAACAAGCCCAAATAAGCAACAACACTTTAGTAACAAGCCCAAATAAGAAACTACACCTTAGTAACAAGCCCAAATAAGCAACAACACTTTAGAAACAAGCCCAAATAAGCAACTACACCTTAGAAATAAGCCCAAATAAGCAACTACACATTAGTAACAAGCCCAAATAAGAAACTACACTTTAGTAACAAGCCCAAATAAGAAACTACACCTTAGTAACAAGCCCAAATAAGCAACTACACCTTAGAAATAAGCCCAAATAAGAAACTACACGTTAGAAACAAGCCCAAATAAGCAACTACACCTTAGAAATAAGCCCAAATAAGCAACTACACATTAGTAACAAGCCCAAATAAGCAACAACACTTTAGTAACAAGCCCAAATAAGAAACTACACCTTAGTAACAAGCCCAAATAAGCAACAACACTTTAGAAACAAGCCCAAATAAGCAACTACACCTTAGAAATAAGCCCAAATAAGCAACTACACATTAGTAACAAGCCCAAATAAGCAACAACACTTTAGAAACAAGCCCAAATAAGCAACTACACCTTAGAAATAAGCCCAAATAAGCAACTACACATTAGTAACAAGCCCAAATAAGAAACTACACTTTAGTAACAAGCCCAAATAAGAAACTACACCTTAGTAACAAGCCCAAATAAGCAACTACACCTTAGAAATAAGCCCAAATAAGAAACTACACGTTAGAAACAAGCCCAAATAAGCAACTACACCTTAGAAATAAGCCCTAATAAGCAACTACACATTAGTAACAAGCCCAAATAAGCAACAACACTTTAGTAACAAGCCCAAATAAGAAACTACACCTTAGTAACAAGCCCAAATAAGCAACAACACTTTAGAAACAAGCCCAAATAAGCAACTACACCTTAGAAATAAGCCCAAATAAGCAACTACACATTAGTAACAAGCCCAAATAAGCAACAACACTTTAGAAACAAGCCCAAATAAGCAACTACACCTTAGAAATAAGCCCAAATAAGCAACTACACATTAGTAACAAGCCCAAATAAGCAACAACACTTTAGTAACAAGCCCAAATAAGCAACTACACATTAGTAACAAGCCCAAATAAGAAACTACACCTTAGTAACAAGCCCAAATAAGCAACTACACATTAGAAACAAGCCCAAATAAGAAACTACACCTTAGTAACAAGCCCAAATAAGCAACAACACTTTAGAAACAAGCCCAAATAAGAAACTACACATTAGAAACAAGCCCAAATAAGCAACTACACCTTAGAAATAAGCCCAAATAAGAAACTACACGTTAGAAACAAGCCCAAATAAGCAACTACACATTAGTAACAAGCCCAAATAAGCAACAACACATTAGTAACAAGCCCAAATAAGAAACTACACCTTAGTAACAAGCCCAAATAAGCAACAACACTTTAGAAACAAGCCCAAATAAGAAACTACACATTAGAAACAAGCCCAAATAAGAAACTACACTTTAGTAGTAAGCTCAAATAAGAAACTACACTTTAGAAACAAGCTCAAATAAGCAACTACACTTTAGTAACAAGCCCAAATAAGCAACTACACTTTAGAAACAAGCCCAAATAAGAAACTACACTTTAGTAAAAAGCTCAAATAAGAAACTACACTTTAGTAACAAGCCCAAATAAGCAACTACACCTTAGTAACAAGCCCAAATAAGAAACTACACATTAGAAACAAGCCCAAATAAGAAACTACACTTTAGTAACAAGCCCAAATAAGCAACTACACTTTAGTAAAAAGCCCAAATAAGAAACTACACATTAGAAACAAGCCCAAATAAGCAACTACACCTTAGAAACAAGCCCAAATAAGCAACTACACCTTAGAAACAAGCCCAAATAAGCAACTACACTTTAGTAACAAGCCCAAATAAGAAACTACACATTAGAAACAAGCCCAAATAAGCAACTACACTTTAGTAACAAGCCGAAATAAAAAACTACACATTAGAAACAAGCCCAAATAAGAAACTACACTTTAGTAACAAGCCCAAATAAGAAACTACACATTAGAAACAAGCCCAAATAAGAAACTACACATTAGAAACAAGCCCAAATAAGAAACTACACATTAGAAACAAGCCCAAATAAGAAACTACACCTTAGTAACAAGCCCAAATAAGAAACTACACATTAGAAACAAGCCCAAATAAGCAACTACACTTTAGTAACAAGCCCAAATAAAAAACTACACATTAGAAACAAGCCCAAATAAGAAACTACACATTAGAAACAAGCCCAAATAAGAAACTACACATTAGAAACAAGCCCAAATAAGAAACTACACATTAGAAACAAGCCCAAATAAGAAACTACACTTTAGAAACATTTACATATTTGTAAGCGACTTTACAGAAAAACAAGCCCAAAGTCGCTTATAATAAGCCGACTTAGCAACACTGAGTGCAAAGTGAAAGACTTGAGAGAAAGGAAACACAGAGAGAGGAGAGGAAGAAGTGATGTGAAGTAAGGAGGGAGGTATTCCCCCCCACCCCCCACGCTCCTCCCCCACGAGGTCGTCCAGGGTTGAGAGTTAATCCTCCGTCCGGCACATTCCTTCGTGGTGTTATGTTGAGGTTCAGCAGACAGCAGGACTCACGCGGCTCGGCAGCTGCCGGCGGTGAACACAACACACGGGCTGTGTTGGCAACAGAAGGGTGACCAAACGTCCTCTTTTGCCCCGAGATGTCCACTCTTTACGTTCTGTCCGGGGCGTCTGGGGGGGGGGGGGGCTATAAATGAATGAAAATGTCCAGTTTTCACTGTTTTTCATGGGACCATTGAGCGAGGACTTAAATTGCCTGGCGCTTTGCACAAAATACTACGGTACTTTGTTGCGTGATGTAATTCCTGAGAGGCGGCTCTGCGACGCGCACATACAGGGAGCAGATCAGACAGGGAGCACATACAGGGAGCAGATCAGACAGGGAGCAGATCAGACAGGGAGCACATACAGGAAGCAGATCAGACAGGGAGCAAATCAGACAGGGAACACATACAGGGAGCAGATCAGACAGGGAGCAGATCAGACAGGGAGCAGATACTAGGAGCAGATCAGAGAGGGAGCAGATCAGACAGGGAGCAGATACTAGGAGAAGATCAGACAGGGAGCAGATCAAGCAGGGAGCAGATCAGACAGGGAGCAGATCAAGCAGGGAGCAGATCAGACAGGGAGCAGAACAGACAGGGAACAGAACAGACAGGGAGCAGATCAGACAGGGAGCAGATACTAGGAGCAGATTAGACAGGGAGCAGATCAAGCAGGGAGCAGATCAGACAGGGAGCAGATCAAGCAAGGAGCAGATCAGACAGGGAGCAGAACAGACAGGGAGCAGAACAGACAGTGAGCAGATCAGACAGGGCAGCTTCACAGTTGAACTGTAAAAACGGAGTGCACCGTGTGCAAAGCAGCACGTATGTCTCAGTGTCCAATGAAGGAGCCGGAGACCTCAGAGCTCACATGGACACCGGAAAACCTCAAAACCTTATTACACCAAAAAGTGTTATGGTGCAAACTGGAGGAGGACCCAAAAGCAAAGCAGGAGCAGGAGGGAGCTTCAAAAGATTTATTGGCTCAACATAAAAACCGGCACAAAAAATGCAGTGCAGCACACAAAATAAAGTCCCAAAAAACGAGAGTCCAAAAGCAAAAAGGAACCAGGGAAAAAACTACGACTGGAGAAAAAACACACAGCAAGTCACTACAACACGACAACAAGTCACCACAACACGACAACAAAGGCCACAACACGACAACAAGTCACCACAACACGACAACAAGTCACTACAACACAACAACAAATCACCACAACACAACAACAAGTCACCACAACACAACAACAAGTCACCACAACACGACAGCAAGTCACCACAACACAACAACAAGTCACCACAACACGACAACAAGTCACCACAACACAACAACAAGTCACCACAACACGACAGCAAGTCACCACAACACAACAACAAGTCACCACAACACAACAACAAATGCCACAACACGACAACAAGTCACCACAACACGACAGCAAGTCACCACAACACGACAACAAGTCACCACAACACAACAACAAATGCCACAACACGACAACAAGTCACCACAACACGACAACAAGTCACCACAACACGACAGCAAGTCACCACAACACAACAACAAGTCACCACAACACGACAACAAGTCACCACAACACGACAGCAAGTCACCACAACACAACAACAAGTCACCACAACACGACAACAAATGCCACAACACGACAACAAGTCACCACAACACAACAACAAGTCACCACAACACAACAACAAGTCACCACAACACAACAACAAGTCACCACAACACAACAACAAGTCACCACAACACGACAGCAAGTCACCACAACACAACAACAAGTCACCACAACACGACAACAAGTCACCACAACACAACAACAAGTCACCACAACACGACAGCAAGTCACCACAACACAACAACAAGTCACCACAACACAACAACAAATGCCACAACACGACAACAAGTCACCACAACACGACAGCAAGTCACCACAACACGACAACAAGTCACCACAACACAACAACAAATGCCACAACACGACAACAAGTCACCACAACACGACAACAAGTCACCACAACACGACAGCAAGTCACCACAACACAACAACAAGTCACCACAACACGACAACAAACGTCACCACAACACGACAACAAATGCCACAACACGACAACAAGTCACCACAACACGACAGCAAGTCACCACAACACAACAACAAATGCCACATCTTAGTTTTTGTTGAAGAATTGTGTTGACTTTTTGTCGCTTTTAAAGAAAAGAACAGTTTTTCAATGTTTTTGTCGCCTTTTTTAAGTTTTCTTGTTCTAGGTTTTAGTTTTTTTTTCTGACATTTGTCTGCTTATGAACCTTTTGTGTCTTTTTTTGACAATGTTGTTGCTTATTTTAAATCCATGCAGACATTTCCCTGGACCTCCCGAGACTAGATCAACACAACAGCAGCTCAGATAGGATACTAACTACATGTCGTTGCTATGCAACTGTGACGTGCAACGACAATAAAGATGAATCTAATTAGCAAAGCATCAATAACAACATTTATTGTGGATCACACTGATTGGAAGAGTGAGAACCGGTTCGAAGACGTCCTCCTACCTGTGGATGGCCGCTCCACAGACGGAGGAGACGGAGGCGTAGATCCCCGTCCCGAACACCGTCACGCTGGTCCGCGTGCAGTCCGGAGGACACAGAACCACCACGCCGTCCTGCACCAGGTCGGCTCCGCGGGTCCCACAGGCCACCGGGTACGGCACTGAGCAGCAACACACAGAGACAAGGATGGAGGTTCGGTTCCAACATCGGGACCAGGTGCTTATGTAGACCTTATGTAACGCAGTTAAAAATGCATTTTTTTTAATTCTAATTTCCAAAATGACGACACTGTGCTCTTATGTTTACAAAAAAACAGATCCAAGCTATCAAACTCCTTAACAGGGCTGTAGTCAAGACCACCTTAGTCGAGTCCCAGACAAGTCCGAGACCTGGACTAGTCGAGTCCAAGACAAGACCGAGTCCAAAGAGGTTTGAGTCTAAGACAAGACCGAGTCCAAAAAGGTTAGAGTCTAAGACAAGACCGAGTCCAAAGAGGTTCGAGTCCAAGACAAGACCTAGTCCAGGACAGAAAAAAGGTCTTATGCATGACAGTATCAAGACAATCCTTTTGGGTTATTTATTGATATTTAAAAAAAAACACAGTGTCACAAATACTAGTGTGTCCGAGACAAGTCAGAGTTCAAATACCACGAGACAAGTCCAAGTCCAAATACCAGCGAGTCTGAGACAAGTCAGAGTTCAAATACCACGAGACAAGTCCAAGTCCAAATACCAGCGAGTCCGAGACAAATCAGAGTCCAAATACCAGCGAGTCAGAGACAAGTCCAAGTCCAAATACCAGCGAGTCTGAGACAAGTCTAAGTCCAAATACCAGCGAGTCTGAGACAAGTCAGAGTCCAAATACCAGCGAGTCAGAGACAAGTCCAAGTCCAAATACCAGCGAGTCTGAGACAAGTCAGAGTCCAAATACCACGAGACAAGTCCAAATACTAGCGAGTCAGAGACAAGTCCAAGTCCAAATACCAGCGAGTCTGAGACAAGTCAGAGTCCAAATACCAGCGAGTCAGAGACAAGTCCAAGTCCAAATATCAGCGAGTCTGAGACAAATCAGAGTCCAAATACTACGAGACAAGTCCAAACACCAGCGAGTCAGAGACAAGTCAGAGTCCAAATACCAGCGAGTCAGAGACAAGTCCAAGTCCAAATACCAGCGAGTCTGAGACAAATCAGAGTCCAAATACTACGAGACAAGTCCAAATACCAGCGAGTCAGAGACAAGTCAGAGTCCAAATACCAGCGAGTCAGAGACAAGTCCAAGTCCAAATACCAGCAAGTCTGAGACAAGTCAGAGTCCAAATACCACGAGACAAGTCCATGTCCAAATACCAGCGAGTCAGAGACAAGTCCAAGTCCAAATACCAGCGAGTCAGAGACAAGTCAGAGTCCAAATACCACGAGACAAGTCCAAGTCCAAATACCAGCGAGTCAGAGACAAGTCCAAGTCCAAATACCAGCGAGTCAGAGACAAGACCGAGACCATAGAACAACGGTCTCAAGTCCGGACTCGAGACCTACAACCCTGCTCCATAATAATGAAGGTTTTGGATGATAATAGGTATATTTGGTTTATTTAATTATCTTTATTTCTTTTCCTCCCATCTGGTCTGGAGCTGTACCCCCCCAGTGCTCTGGTCTATGTTATGGGAGGCGATGTCTACATCCTGGTCTCGTCTGTCCTGATGTTGTTTTAAATACCACGTGATGAGATTTCTGCTGCAACATAACAGGATCGGACGAACAAATTTAGATTTTATTTCATTTTATAATTCTGTCTGTCCTATCTTTTTTTCTGTTTCTGTCTTTCTTTTTTCTGTCATTCTATCTTTCTATCTGTCTCTGTCGTTCTGTCGTTCTTTCAATCTCAGTCTTTCTGTTGTTGCTTCTTTTTTTCTGTGTCTTTCTGTCGTTCTTTCTGTCTTTCTTTCCTTCTATCTTTCTTTCTGTTGTTCTTTCTGTCTCGGTCTTTCTTTCTTTCCTTCTATCTTTCTATCTGTCTTTCTTTCTTTCTGTTGTTCCTTCTATCTTTCTATCTGTCTCTGCCTTTCTGTCTTTCCTTCTTTCTTTCTTTCTGTTGTTCTTTCTATCTTTCTTTCTGTCTCTGTCTTTCTATCTTTCCTTTTATTGTTTTTTCTCTTTCTTTCTGTCGTTCTGTCTTTCTGTCGTTCTTTCTTCCTTCTATCTTACTAATTCATCCAGAGAAACACATCTGCTCGTTGAAAGGCCGACTCAGGAGGAGCTTTTCATCCGTTTCCTCTTCAGGGAGAAACACTTTGAATTTCAGACATTTTCATGATTCAGACTCAAAATAAACAGAGAAACGTTGTGAGGATCCCGCCGAGTCGTACAGGAAGGTGTAACGTTACCTCGGCCTGCAGAGAAACCCTTCATCAAAGAGGAGGAGGAGGAGGAAGAGGAGGAGGAGGAGGAGGAGGAGGAGGAGGAGGAGGAGGAGGAGAAGAAGAAGAAGAAGAGGCGCCGCACACAAAGCTTCTCTATTGGCAGAGCTAACGGTGAGAGACAACACTGAGGACGAATGGATGGTGTTGGTCCCAGTGAACAGAAAAATAGGTCTAAAGAGACCTCAGATACAGTATTAGGGACCACTAAGGTCTATATAAAGAGACCTCAGATACAGTATTAGGGACCACTAAGGTCTATATAAAGAGACTTCAGATACAGTATTAGGGACCACTAAGGTCTATATAAAGAGACTTCAGATACAGTATTAGGGACCACTAAGGTCTATATAAAGAGACTTCAGATACAGTATTAGGGACCACTAAGGTCTATATAAAGAGACTTCAGATACAGTATTAGGGGACCACTAAGGTCTATATAAAAGAGACTTCAGATACAGTATTAGGGACCACTAAGGTCTATATAAAGAGACCTCAGATACAGTATTAGGAGACCACTAAGGTCTATATAAAGAGACTTCAGATACAGTATTAGGGACCACTAAGGTCTATATAAAGAGACTTCAGATACAGTATTAGGGACCACTAAGGTCTATATAAAGAGACTTCGGATACAGTATTAGGGGACCACTAAGGTCTTTATAAAAGAGACTTCAGATACAGTATTAGGGACCACTAAGGTCTATATAAAGAGACCTCAGATACAGTATTAGGAGACCACTAAGGTCTATATAAAGAGACTTCAGATACAGTATTAGGGACCACTAAGGTCTATATAAAGAGACTTCAGATACAGTATTAGGGACCACTAAGGTCTATATAAAGAGACCTCAGATACAGTATTAGGGGACCACTAAGGTCTATATAAAGAGACTTCAGATACAGTATTAGGGACCACTAAGGTCTATATAAAAGAGACTTCAGATACAGTATTAGGGACCACTAAGGTCTATATAAAGAGACCTCAGATACAGTATTAGGGACCACTAAGGTCTATATAAAGAGACTTCAGATACAGTATTAGGGACCACTAAGGTCTATATAAAGAGACTTCAGATACAGTATTAGGAGACCACTAAGGTCTATATAAAGAGACCTCAGATACAGTATTAGGGACCACTAAGGTCTATATAAAGAGACTTCAGATACAGTATTAGGGACCACTAAGGTCTATATAAAGAGACTTCAGATACAGTATTAGGGACCACTAAGGTCTATATAAAAGAGACTTCAGATACAGTATTAGGAGACCACTAAGGTCTATATAAAGAGACTTCAGATACAGTATTAGGGGACCACTAAGGTCTATATAAAAGAGACTTCAGATACAGTATTAGGGGACCACTAAGGTCTATATAAAGAGACTTCAGATACAGTATTAGGGGACCACTAAGGTCTATATAAAAGAGACTTCAGATACAGTATTAGGAGACCACTAAGGTCTATATAAAGAGACCTCAGATACAGTATTAGGAGACCACTAAGGTCTATATAAAGAGACCTCAGATACAGTATTAGGGACCACTAAGGTCTATATAAAGAGACTTCAGATACAGTATTAGGAGACCACTAAGGTCTATATAAAGAGACTTCAGATACAGTATTAGGGACCACTAAGGTCTATATAAAGAGACTTCAGATACAGTATTAGGGGACCACTAAGGTCTATATAAAAGAGACTTCAGATACAGTATTAGGGACCACTAAGGTCTATATAAAGAGACTTCAGATACAGTATTAGGGACCACTAAGGTCTATATAAAGAGACTTCAGATACAGTATTAGGGACCACTAAGGTCTATATAAAGAGACTTCAGATACAGTATTAGGGACCACTAAGGTCTATATAAAGAGACTTCGGATACAGTATTAGGGGACCACTAAGGTCTTTATAAAAGAGACTTCAGATACAGTATTAGGGACCACTAAGGTCTATATAAAGAGACTTCAGATACAGTATTAGGGACCACTAAGGTCTATATAAAGAGACTTCAGATACAGTATTAGGGGACCACTAAGGTCTATATAAAGAGACTTCAGATACAGTATTAGGGACCACTAAGGTCTATATAAAGAGACCTCAGATACAGTATTAGGAGACCACTAAGGTCTATATAAAGAGACTTCAGATACAGTATTAGGGACCACTAAGGTCTATATAAAGAGACTTCAGATACAGTATTAGGGACCACTAAGGTCTATATAAAGAGACCTCAGATACAGTATTAGGGACCACTAAGGTCTATATAAAGAGACTTCAGATACAGTATTAGGAGACCACTAAGGTCTATATAAAGAGACCTCAGATACAGTATTAGGGACCACTAAGGTCTATATAAAGAGACTTCAGATACAGTATTAGGGACCACTAAGGTCTATATAAAGAGACTTCAGATACAGTATTAGGGGACCACTAAGGTCTATATAAAGAGACTTCAGATACAGTATTAGGAGACCACTAAGGTCTATATAAAGAGACCTCAGATACAGTATTAGGGACCACTAAGGTCTATATAAAGAGACCTCAGATACAGTATTAGGGACCACTAAGGTCTATATAAAGAGACTTCAGATACAGTATTAGGGGACCACTAAGGTCTATATAAAAGAGACTTCAGATACAGTATTAGGGACCACTAAGGTCTATATAAAGAGACCTCAGATACAGTATTAGGAGACCACTAAGGTCTATATAAAGAGACTTCAGATACAGTATTAGGGACCACTAAGGTCTATATAAAGAGACTTCAGATACAGTATTAGGGACCACTAAGGTCTATATAAAGAGACTTCAGATACAGTATTAGGGACCACTAAGGTCTATATAAAAGAGACTTCAGATACAGTATTAGGGGACCACTAAGGTCTATATAAAGAGACTTCAGATACAGTATTAGGGACCACTAAGGTCTATATAAAGAGACTTCAGATACAGTATTAGGGGACCACTAAGGTCTATATAAAGAGACTTCAGATACAGTATTAGGGACCACTAAGGTCTATATAAAGAGACTTCAGATACAGTATTAGGGGACCACTAAGGTCTATATAAAGAGACTTCAGATACAGTATTAGGGACCACTAAGGTCTATATAAAGAGACTTCAGATACAGTATTAGGACCACTAAGGTCTATATAAAGAGACTTCAGATACAGTATTAGGGGACCACTAAGGTCTATATAAAGAGACTTCAGATACAGTATTAGGGGACCACTAAGGTCTATATAAAAGAGACTTCAGATACAGGATTAGGGGACCACTAAGGTCTATATAAAGAGACTTCAGATACAGTATTTGGGACCACTAAGGTCTATATAAAGAGACTTCAGATACAGTATTAGGGGACCACTAAGGTCTATATAAAGAGACTTCAGATCCAGTATTAGGGACCACTAAGGTCTATATAAAGAGACTTCAGATCCAGTATTAGGGACCACTAAGGTCTATATAAAGAGACTTCAGATCCAGTATTAGGAGACCACTAAGGTCTATATAAAGAGACTTCAGATACAGTATTAGGGACCACTAAGGTCTATATAAAGAGACTTCAGATACAGTATTAGGGACCACTAAGGTCTATATAAAGAGACTTCAGATACAGTATTAGGAGACCACTAAGGTCTATATAAAGAGACTTCAGATACAGTATTAGGGACCACTAAGGTCTATATAAAGAGACTTCAGATACAGTATTAGGGACCACTAAGGTCTATATAAAGAGACTTCAGATACAGTATTAGGAGACCACTAAGGTCTATATAAAGAGACTTCAGATACAGTATTAGGGACCACTAAGGTCTATATAAAGAGACTTCAGATACAGTATTAGGGACCACTAAGGTCTATATAAAGAGACTTCAGATACAGTATTAGGGACCACTAAGGTCTATATAAAGAGACTTCAGATACAGTATTAGGGGACCACTAAGGTCTATATAAAGAGACTTCAGATACAGTATTTGGGACCACTAAGGTCTATATAAAGAGACTTCAGATCCAGTATTAGGGACCACTAAGGTCTATATAAAGAGACTTCAGATACAGTATTAGGGACCACTAAGGTCTATATAAAGAGACTTCAGATACAGTATTAGGGGACCACTAAGGTCTATATAAAGAGACTTCAGATACAGTATTTGGGACCACTAAGGTCTATATAAAGAGACTTCAGATCCAGTATTAGGGACCACTAAGGTCTATATAAAAGAGACTTCAGATACAGGATTAGGGGACCACTAAGGTCTATATAAAGAGACTTCAGATCCAGTATTAGGGACCACTAAGGTCTATATAAAGAGACTTCAGATACAATATTAGGGACCACTAAGGTCTATATAAAGAGACTTCAGATACAGGATTAGGGACCACTAAGGTCTATATAAAGAGACTTCAGATACAGTATTAGGGACCACTAAGGTCTATATAAAGAGACTTCAGATACAGTATTAGGGACCACTAAGGTCTATATAAAGAGACTTCAGATACAGGATTAGGGACCACTAAGGTCTATATAAAGAGACTTCAGATACAGTATTAGGGACCACTAAGGTCTATATAAAGAGACTTCAGATACAGTATTAGGGACCACTAAGGTCTATATAAAGAGACTTCAGATACAGTATTAGGGACCACTAAGGTCTATATAAAAGAGACTTCAGATACAGTATTAGGGACCACTAAGGTCTATATAAAAGAGACTTCAGATACAGTATTAGGGACCACTAAGGTCTATATTAAAGAGACCACCATGTCATGGGACCTTTAGGGACATATCGAGTTTTCTAACTACTCCAGACACACACACCGAGACAGAGACTCACAGACAGAGACTCACACACAGACAGACAGAGGGACAGACAGACAGAGGGACAGACAGACAGAGGGACAGGTAATATTCAGGACTGACCGCTAGATTCTGAGCCAAACGTGAAGCAGATCATGAAGAACAGGCCTGCAGAGACACAGAGAGATCAGATACACACCATACAGAGACAATTAGTTATTTTGTATTTTATTATAAGTGTGTGTCTATATGTGCTTGTTGTGTTATGGTTGTCTTGCTACTGGATGCCTAAACTTTCCTTTGGGATTAATAAAGTCTCTCTCTCTCGATAAGAAGAGGAACGTACCTGTCAGCTGCAGCAGGACAGACGGCTGAGACATCTCTGCACCTGAAACACAGACAGACCTCAGATGACTGAGAGAAAACTGTCAGTAAAGGTCCACAGGTCGGTCTGTAGACCTGATTACTGACCTTAGTCTCTTTTATATAGACCTTAGTGGTCCCTAATACTGTATCTGAAGTCTCTTTATATAGACCTTAGTGGTCCCCTAATACTGTATCTGAAGTCTCTTTATATAGACCTTAGTGGTCCCCTAATACTGTATCTGAAGTCTCTTTATATAGACCTTAGTGGTCCCTAATACTGTATCTGAAGTCTCTTTATATAGACCTTAGTGGTCCCTAATACTGTATCTGAAGTCTCTTTATATACCCCTTAGTGGTCCCTAATACTGGATCTGAAGTCTCTTTATATACCCCTTAGTGGTCCCTAATACTGGATCTGAAGTCTCTTTATATAGACCTTAGTGGTCCCTAATACTGTATCTGAAGTCTCTTTTATATAGACCTTAGTGGTCCCTAATACTGTATCTGAAGTCTCTTTTATATAGACCTTAGTGGTCCCCTAATACTGTATCTGAAGTCTCTTTATATAGACCTTAGTGGTCCCTAATACTGGATCTGAAATCTCTTTATATAGACCTTAGTGGTCCCTAATACTGGATCTGAAGTCTCTTTTATATAGACCTTAGTGGTCCCTAATACTGTATCTGAAGTCTCTTTTATATAGACCTTAGTGGTCCCTAATACTGGATCTGAAATCTCTTTATATAGACCTTAGTGGTCCCCTAATACTGGATCTGAAGTCTCTTTTATATAGACCTTAGTGGTCCCTAATACTGGATCTGAAATCTCTTTATATAGACCTTAGTGGTCCCTAATACTGTATCTGAAGTCTCTTTATATAGACCTTAGTGGTCCCTAATACTGTATCTGAAGTCTCTTTATATAGACCTTAGTGGTCCCCTAATACTGTATCTGAAGTCTCTTTATAAAGACCTTAGTGGTCCCTAATACTGTATCTGAAGTCTCTTTATAAAGACCTTAGTGGTCCCTAATACTGTATCTGAAGTCTCTTTATAAAGACCTTAGTGGTCCCTAATACTGTATCTGAAGTCTCTTTATAAAGACCTTAGTGGTCCCTAATACTGTATCTGAAGTCTCTTAATATAGACCTTAGTGGTCCCTAATACTGTATCTGAAGTCTCTTTATATAGACCTTAGTGGTCCCTAATACTGTATCTGAAGTCTCTTTATATAGACCTTAGTGGTCCCCTAATACTGTATCTGAAGTCTCTTTATAAAGACCTTAGTGGTCCCTAATACTGTATCTGAAGTCTCTTTTATATAGACCTTAGTGGTCCCCTAATACTGTATCTGAAGTCTCTTTATATAGACCTTAGTGGTCCCTAATACTGTATCTGAAGTCTCTTTATATAGACCTTAGTGGTCCCTAATACTGTATCTGAAGTCTCTTTATATAGACCTTAGTGGTCCCTAATACTGTATCTGAAGTCTCTTTATATAGACCTTAGTGGTCCCTAATACTGTATCTGAAGTCTCTTTATATAGACCTTAGTGGTCCCTAATACTGTATCTGAAGTCTCTTTATATAGACCTTAGTGGTCCCCTAATACTGTATCTGAAGTCTCTTTATATAGACCTTAGTGGTCCCTAATACTGTATCTGAAGTCTCTTTTATATAGACCTTAGTGGTCCCCTAATACTGTATCTGAAGTCTCTTTTATATAGACCTTAGTGGTCCCCTAATACTATATCTGAAGTCTCTTTTATATAGACCTTAGTGGTCCCTAATACTGTATCTGAAGTCTCTTTATATAGACCTTAGTGGTCCCCTAATACTATATCTGAAGTCTCTTTTATATAGACCTTAGTGGTCCCTAATACTATATCTGAAGTCTCTTTTATATAGACCTTAGTGGTCCCCTAATACTATATCTGAAGTCTCTTTTATATAGACCTTAGTGGTCCCTAATACTATATCTGAAGTCTCTTTTATATAGACCTTAGTGGTCCCCTAATACTGTATCTGAAGTCTCTTTATATAGACCTTAGTGGTCCCCTAATACTATATCTGAAGTCTCTTTTATATAGACCTTAGTGGTCCCTAATACTGTATCTGAAGTCTCTTTTATATAGACCTTAGTGGTCCCTAATACTGTATCTGAAGTCTCTTTTATATAGACCTTAGTGGTCCCTAATACTGTATCTGAAGTCTCTTTTATATAGACCTTAGTGGTCCCTAATACTGTATCTGAAGTCTCTTTATATAGACCTTAGTGGTCCCTAATACTGTATCTGAAGTCTCTTTTATATAGACCTTAGTGGTCCCCTAATACTGTATCTGAAGTCTCTTTATATAGACCTTAGTGGTCCCCTAATACTATATCTGAAGTCTCTTTTATATAGACCTTAGTGGTCCCTAATACTGTATCTGAAGTCTCTTTTATATAGACCTTAGTGGTCCCTAATACTGTATCTGAAGTCTCTTTTATATAGACCTTAGTGGTCCCTAATACTGTATCTGAAGTCTCTTTTATATAGACCTTAGTGGTCCCTAATACTGTATCTGAAGTCTCTTTATATAGACCTTAGTGGTCCCTAATACTGTATCTGAAGTCTCTTTTATATAGACCTTAGTGGTCCCCTAATACTGTATCTGAAGTCTCTTTATATAGACCTTAGTGGTCCCTAATACTGTATCTGAAGTCTCTTTTATATAGACCTTAGTGGTCCCCTAATACTGTATCTGAAGTCTCTTTATATAGACCTTAGTGGTCCCCTAATACTGTATCTGAAGTCTCTTTATATACCCCTTAGTGGTCCCTAATACTGTATCTGAAGTCTCTTTATATAGACCTTAGTGGTCCCTAATACTGGATCTGAAGTCTCTTTTATATAGACCTTTCACCCCAGAGACCAGGGATCATGTCCCGAGTACCCAACCGTCTCGTTCTTCTTTTCCCAAATTCTAAATGTGTTTTTGGTTAAAAAGAAACTCATATTTCAGATATAGACATTTTTTAAAGGAGTCACATTTGACCCGAGGACAACAGGAGGACAACAGGAGGACAACAGGAGGACGACAGGAGGACAACAGGAGGACAACAGGAGGACGACAGGAGGGTTAAATCTTTTCCCGAATCATGCACACCTCATCACAATACTTCCAGAATAAAATGTATGAGGAAGGAAGCACATCGTCAGTCGATCAATCAATGCAGAAAGGTTCTTCCCTCCATCCCTCATGAGATGAAAGGAAGAAGAAAGAGATGAGAGGAAGATGAAAGGAAGAGGAAAGAGATGAGAGGAAGATGAAAGAGACGAGAGGAAGATGAAAGAGACGAGAGGAAGTTGAAAGAGATGAGAGGAAGATGAAAGAGATGAGAGGAAGATGAAAGGAAGAGGAAAGAGACGAGAGGAAGATGAAAGAGAGGAGAGGAGGATGAAAGAGAGGAGAGGAAGCGGGGACTCGTGTCTTACCGTGTGTTGTTGTCGTCGTCTCTCAGGAAAACTTGAGACTTTACTCCCTGGAACCAGCCGGTGCTGAGCTGCTGTCGGTCGCCCTTTAAATAAGCTCTCTCACACACACACACACACACACACACACACACACACACACACACACACACACAAGGAGAAAGGAGGAGGGAGGAGCTTCATTGACAGGTCGACCTGAGAGAGCGAGAGAGAGTGAGCGAGAGAGAGAGAGAGAGAGAGAGAGAGAGAGAGAGAGAGACACAGAGAGAGTGAGAGAGAGAGAGACAGAGAGAGAGAGAGAGAGAGAGACACAGAGAGAGTGAGAGAGAGAGAGACACAGAGAGAGAGAGAGAGAGAGAGAGAGAGAGAGAGACACAGAGAGAGTGAGAGAGAGAGAGAGAGTGTTCAGGTGTACACTAAGTAATGTTACCTGTGTGAATAGTCTCGCGTTGCCACAAGAGTCCTGCAGTTACGAGTCACCGTCCTCCACAGCGCTGCATAGGAAGGTCTGGCTAGTCCCCTCGGGGACGTTACCTGTGCAGGGACGTTACCTGTGCAGGGGCGTTACCTGTGCAGGGGCGTTACCTGTGCAGGGGCGTTACCTGTGCAGGGGCGTTACCTGTGCAGGGGCGTTACCTGTGCAGGGGCGTTACCTGTGCAGGGGCGTTACCTGTGCAGGGGCGTTACCTGTGCAGGGGCGTTACCTGTGCAGGGGCGTTACCTGTGCAGGGGCGTTACCTGTGCAGGTGCGTTACCTGTGCAGGGGCGTTACCTGTGCAGGGGCGTTACCTGTGCAGGTGCGTTACCTGTGCAGGGGCGTTACCTGTGCAGGGGCGTTACCTGTGCAGGTGCGTTACCTGTGCAGGGGCGTTACCTGTGCAGGGGCGTTACCTGTGCAGGTGCGTTACCTGTGCAGGGGCGTTACCTGTGCAGGGGCGTTACCTGTGCAGGGGCGTTACCTGTGCAGGTGCGTTACCTGTGCAGGGGCGTTACCTGTGCAGGGGCGTTACCTGTGCAGGGGCGTTACCTGTGCAGGGGCGTTACCTGTGCAGGGGCGTTACCTGTGCAGGGGCGTTACCTGTGCAGGGGCGTTACCTGTGCAGGTACGTTACCTGTGCAGGGGCGTTACCTGTGCAGGGGCGTTACTTGTGCAGGTGCGTTACCTGTGCAGGGGCGTTACCTGTGCAGGTACGTTACCTGTGCAGGGGCGTTACCTGTGCAGGGGCGTTACCTGTGCAGGGGCGTTACCTGTGCAGGTTTACCGTATAACAGCAGACCGGATAGCAGCCGTGAGGAATTCAGCTTGGCCAGTTCCCAGCATGCAGCTGGTAAAATGAGAAGGGCAAAAAAAATGTCTCTGGGGAGACGCACACACACACACATTCTACACATCCTTCCGACATAATTTGTTTTTTTTTGTTATAATAAAATAAAAAATGCAGTTTCCTCCATTCATAGCGACGGTGCGTTCATGGGCATCGGGAAATTTTTTCCATGTGACAACGTCACCATGCAGGTCACTTCCTGTGGGAATCAGAGGCGGGAGACTCGGGCCAGACCACTTCCCCGGGGGGGCGGGCGGGGGGGGGGCTTTGAGGTGGAGATCCTGCCTAAAACGCAGGGATCGGTATCAGGAAGTAGAGTTTCTACACCAGCCCGGTACCCTTGGTTGTCCTCCCGAGTCAAAAAGGGACAAAAAAAATGGACATTTTTGTCCCTTTTTCAGACTTTTTTTTTTTAAGTTTCCACTACCACCATCTTCAAATTTCTAATTTGACCTTTAAAAAAATGTCTATATCTGAAATATGAGTTTACTTCTTCTTCTTCTGCCCATGTAGCTTCCATCCTCCTCTTCTTCTTCTCCTTCCACCTCATTATTTCAGCTCCCGGGTCAAGATGTCAACATAACAGAGACGACTTCACCGACACTGAGCTGGGATTAACGTGTGTGTGTCTCTGTGTGAGGGTATGTATGTGTGTGTGTGTGTGTGTGTGTGTGTGTCTGTCGCACACACACACACACACACACCCACACACACACACACACACACACACAGATTAAAATGCCACGGTGACATAATCCTCAGATTGATCTTGTTTTTGGTTCCGTGGTGTTTGAGGAACATGGCTGAACCACACTGTGCCAGGCTGTGTGTGTGTGTGTGTGTGTGTGTGTGTGTGTGTGTGTGTGTGTATGTGTGTGTGTGTGTGTGTGTGTGTGTATGTGTGTGTCCTCCTCTCAGTGAGGAACTTTCCAGTCTGCAGGAAACAGACGAGTGAAATGAGTCCAAACTGCTGCAAATGGAAAGTTATTCTCATATTTTTAACTTGTGTTGTCTTCCCGTAAAAATTGAAAAACAGCACATTTGTTTTTTTTAACTTTTTCGTACATTTTTGCCTTTTTTTCAACGTTTGTCCTTTGACGTTTAACACTACGTAACACTAACTTATTAACTTTAGTTTTTTTGTAGATTTGTGAGGACAACATGATGGCAACATGAGGACAACTATGAGGACAACATGAGGACAACATGAAGGCAACATGAGGACAACATGAGGACAACATGAGGACAACATGAAGGCAACATGAGGACAACATGAGGACAACATGAAGACAACATGAGGACAACATGAGGACAACATGAGGACAACATGAAGACAACATGAAGGCAACATGAGGACAACATGAGGACAACATGAAGGCAACATGAGGACAACATGAGGACAACATGAAGACAACATGAGGGCAACATGAGGACAACATGAGGACAACATGAAGACAACATGAGGGCAACATGAGGACAACATGAGGACAACATGAGGACAACATGAAGGCAACATGAGGACAACATGAGGACAACATGAAGACAACATGAAGGCAACATGAGGACAACATGAGGACAACATGAAGACAACATGAAGGCAACATGAGGACAACATGAGGACAACATGAGGACAACATGAAGACAACATGAAGACAACATGAAGACAACATGAAGACAACATGAAGGCAACATGAAGACAACATGAGGACAACATGAGGGCAACATGAGGACAACATGAAGACAACATGAGGACAACATGAGGACAACATGAAGACAACATGAAGACAACAGGAAGACAACAGGAAGACAACAGGAAGACAACAGGAAGACAACATGAAGACAACATGAAGACAACAGGAAGACAACAGGAAGACAACAGGAAGACAACATGAGGGTTAACAGAACGGGGCAGAAAACCACGCGTAGCGGCTGAAACAGGGAAGAAATAGTTGTTTAAATAAAGTTTTTTTAACTTTATGTTATATCTGAATCACTTTGAACCCATAAAATCTGGCGTGTGTTGAAATCGGTGCAGGAAGAAGAGAAGAAGAAGAAGAAGAAGAAGAAGAAGAAGAAGAAGACGTGTAAATAAAGAGCGAGGCCGGCCTGAGTTCTCATTAAACTTTATTAGTGCCGAGTGGAAGAGACAGACATTACAACGAAGACAGGACATGTCCAATGTACAGAAGAAGAGTTAAAAAAAAACAAAAACTGGAATATTGAAAGAGGTCAGCCATGATGGAGAGAGAGAGAGAGAGAGAGAGGTTCCCATGTTGTTGTTGTTGTTGTTGTTGTTACTTGTGGCCGAGCTGGGACAGCTGTGGAGAGGACAGAAGAGACGTCAGGATCAGGGGTCAGTCCGCTGGACGTCTCTGATGATGTCATCACGTCACGAGACGTCCGGTCCAACACGGGCCGAGGAGACTGGCCCTTTAACAAGATCCTTCGTGTGGTATTGAAAGTTGTGGTGTGTGTGTGTGTGTCTGTTTGTATATATGTACTCTGTGTGTGTGTGTGCTTCTGTGTGTGTGTGTGTGTGCTGTGTGCTGTCTGTGTGTGTGTGTGTGTGTGCTGTCTGTGTGTGTGTGTAAGTGTAAGTGTGTGTGTGTGTAAGTGTGTGTGTGGGTGCATCTGTTTGTGTGTCTCACCTGTTTGGTGAACTGAGCGGCGTTGGAGAGTTCACTGCAGCCGTAAACCACCTTCTTCCCCTGTTTGAACTGAAACACACACACACACACACACAGACACACACACACACACACACACACACACACACACACACACACACACACACACACACACACAGACACACACAGTCAGTCAGTCAGAGCGGAGCGTGACGTGGTCTCTGAGCGTTGGAGCAGACGTACCTTGGCGTAGTCGACCAGGTTCTGATACTCGATGTAGTTTCCTCCCCCCACCACGAACACGATGGCCTGAAACACACACACATCATCTTCATCATCACCATCATCCTCATCATCACCATCATCTTCATCATCCTCATCATCATTTAAACAGAAACTCACCTCCTGAAACGGGTTCTTGTTCCTGGGAATGGAGCTGCAGAAGAAGAAGAAGAAGATGAGACTTCCTGAGCTTTCCACCTGTTGTTGAGTTAGCGTCTGAGCTAGGAGGACAACATGGGGACAACATGGGGACAACATGAGGACACCCCCCCCCCCCGTTAGAGCGGTACCTCTCGCTGCCTCGGAGCATCTTCGGGTCAAAGTATCGATAGTCGTCCGTTTCCTGGAAGAGACAAACGGACGATTCAGTAACCTTTACTCAAGGAAACGTTTTTCAATTAAATAATAAGAAAAGGACATTTCCCCGTCTCTCTGAGGGCTGTTGTCTCTCTGTGGGGTTGTTGTGTCTCTCTGTGGGGTTGTTGTGTCTCTGTGGGTTGTTGTGTCTCTCTGTGGGTTGTTGTGTGTCTCTGTGGGTTGTTGTGTCTCTGTGGGTTATTGTGTCTCTCTGTGGGTTGTTGTGTCTCTGTGGGTTGTTGTGTCTCTCTGTGGGTTGTTGTGTCTCTGTGGGTTGTTGTGTCTCTGTGGGTTGTTGTGTCTCTGTGGGTTGGTGTGTCTCTCTGTGGGGTTGTTGTCTCTCTCTGTGGGGTTGTTGTGTCTCTCTGTGGAGTTGTTGTCTCTCTGTGGGGTTGTTGTCTCTCTGTGGGGTGTTGTGTCTCTGTGGGTTGTTGTGTCTCTGTGGGTTGGTGTGTCTCTGTGGGTTGGTGTGTCTCTGTGGGTTGGTGTGTCTCTCTGTGGGGTTGTTGTCTCTCTCTGTGGGGTTGTTGTCTCTCTCTGTGGGTTGTTGTGTCTCTCTGTGGGGTTGTTGTGTCTCTCTGTGGGGTTGTTGTGTCTCTGTGGGGTTGTTGTGTTTCTGTGGGGTTGTTGTGTGTCTCTGTAGGTTGTTGTGTCTCTGTGGGTTGTTGTGTCTCTCTGTGGGTTGTTGTGTGTCTCTGTGGGTTGTTGTGTGTCTCTGTGGGTTGGTGTGTCTCTCTGTGGGGTTGTTGTCTCTCTCTGTGGGGTTGTTGTGTCTCTGTGGGGTTGTTGTGTCTCTGTGGGGTTGTTGTGTCTCTCTGTGGGGTTGTTGTGTCTCTGTGGGGTTGTTGTGTCTCTGTGGGGTTGTTGTGTCTCTGTGGGTTGTTGTGTCTCTGTGGGGTTGTTGTGTCTCTGTGGGGTTGTTGTGTCTCTGTGGGGTTGTTGTGTCTCTCTGTGGGTTGTTGTGTCTCTGTGGGGTTGTTGTGTCTCTCTGTGGGTTGTTGTGTCTCTGTGGGTTGTTGTGTCTCTCTGTGGGTTGTTGTGTGTCTCTGTGGGTTGTTGTGTCTCTCTGTGGGTTGGTGTGTGTCTCTGTGGGTTGTTGTGTCTCTCTGTGGGTTGTTGTGTGTCTCTGTGGGTTGTTGTGTGTCTCTGTGGGTTGTTGTGTCTCTGTGGGTTGGTGTGTCTCTCTGTGGGGTTGTTGTGTCTCTCTGTGGGTTGTTGTGTCTCTCCAAGGGTTGTTGGTTGTGTCTCTCTGTGGGTTGTTGTGTCTCTCTGTGGGTTGTTGTGTCTCTCTGTGGGGTTGTTGTGTCTCTCCAAGGGTTGGTGTGTCTCTCTGTGGGTTGGTGTGTGTCTCTGTGGGTTGTTGTGTCTCTCTGTGGGTTGTTGTGTGTCTCTGTGGGTTGTTGTGTCTCTGTGGGTTGTTGTGTCTCTCCAAGGGTTGTTGTGTCTCTCCAAGGGTTGTTGTGTCTCTCCAAGGGTTGTTGTGTCTCTCTGTGGGGTTGTTGTGTCTCTCTGTGGGGTTGTTGTGTCTCTCTGTGGGTTGGTGTGTGTCTCTGTGGGTTGTTGTGTCTCTCTGTGGGTTGTTGTGTGTCTCTGTGGGTTGTTGTGTCTTTCCAAGGGTTGTTATGTCTCTCCAAGGGTTGTTGTGTCTCTCCAAGGGTTGTTGTGTCTCTCTGTGGGGTTGTTGTGTCTCTCTGTGGGGTTGTTGTGTCTCTCTGTGGGTTGGTGTGTGTCTCTGTGGGTTGTTGTGTCTCTCTGTGGGTTGTTGTGTGTCTCTGTGGGTTGTTGTGTCTCTCTGTGGGGTTGTTGTGTCTCTCTGTGGGGTTGTTGTGTCTCTCTGTGGGTTGTAGTGTCTCTTTGTGGGGTTGTTGTGTCTCTGTGGGTTGTTGTGTGTCACTGTGGGTTGTTGTGTCTCTTTGTGGGGTTGTTGTGTGTCTCTTTGTGGGTTGTTGTGTCTCTTTGTGGGGTTGTTGTGTGTCTCTGTGGTAGTTTCGAGTCTATTTTGAACCGTTATAATCACCATATCTGTGTGTAAAACATTGGAAAAGCCAGAGCAGATACATAAATAACACTCAAAAAGCACGCGCATGCACACACACACACACACACACACACACACACACACACACA
>CM057256.1:769576-774576 GCA_029931835.1 Etheostoma nigrum
AACATAGGGGGGTGTATACTTATGCCCCTGTATTTTAACATAGGGGGGGTATACTTATGCCCCTGTATTTTAACATAGGGGGGTGTAATAAGCGTAATATGAGCAGGTTAACTAACAAAGCTGTGATTGGACGACAGACTCACTTCCACTGTTTGATGTAGTTGAGAGGTGAAAGGTCACAGCCGGCGTCCTGCAGAGCCGTCTTATACTGCTCCAGGTCCGACTGAAACACACAGCAACACACACACACACACACACACAGACACACACACACAGACACACACACACAGACACAGACACACACACACACACACACACACACACACACACACACACACATCAGACAATTAACCTCAATGATCTCGGCTTTTATGGAACTGTGAGTCTCAAAAAGCTGAAAATAAAGCACCAGTTCATGTAAAGTTAATAATCATAACTTCCACTAATTAGCTTATTATTATTACTTCTTGTATGTATGTGTGCAGTGTTGCTTATATTTTGATATTTCCCAATTTGGGATCAATAAAGTCTGTGTAACCTGATGTTAACTTTACATTAACGCTGTATCAGTGCAACGCGTCTCTGAGTTTCAGCAGGACGGCAATCCCACCACATCGGTGGAGGAGGAGGGTGTGTGTGTGTGTGTGTGTGGGGGTGGAAATCAAAGGAAGGACAGGAAGAAGAGAAAAGAGACAAAGAAGAAACAGACGGGAGGCCAACAGCTGGTCGCAGAGGGAGAGGGATGACCACAGATCACAGGGAGAGAAAGAGAGAGAGAGGGGGAGGGAGGGAGACTGACAGGGAGAGAGAAAGAGAGAGAGAGGGAGAGAGAGAGGGGGAGAGAAAGAGAGAGAGAGAGAGAGAGAGAGAGAGAGAGGGAGAGAGAGAGAGAGAAAGGGAGAGAGAGAGAGAGGGAGAGAGAGAGAGAGAGAGAGAGAGAGAGGGAGAGAGAGAGAGAGAGAGAGGGGGAGAGAGGGGGAGAGAAAGAGAGAAAGACAGAGAGAGAGAGGGGGAGGGAGAGAGAGACAGACAAGGAAGAGAAAAAGAGAGAGCAAGAGAGAGACAGAGAGAGAGTGAGAAACAGGGAAAGAGAGAGAGAGAGAGAGAAAAAAAGACAGAGAGAGAGAGAGAGAGAGAGGGAAAGAGACAAAGAAAAAGAAAGAGAGACAGAGAGGGACAAAGAGGGTGAAGGGGTGATCCATCTCTCAGGTGGATGAAAGAGAGATGAAAAGAAGAAAAAGAAGAAAAAGTGAAGAGGGAAACTTGTCCTGCCATCCGTCATCAGAGGACGAGTCTGGACAGACGCTGAGACTCAAAACCTTTTGTTTTAGGGTCTCCCCCCCCTCCCCTCCCCTCCCCTCCTCCATCCCTCCATCCCTCCATCCTTCTGGACGTCCTGTATGAAAACCTCTGTCCCAACGATGATGTCACCGACAACCACCAATAGGAGCTGACGAGGCTCAGCACCATTATTAATGGTGATGACTAATTTCCAATACTGGCTGCATGACGACTGGCTGAATAACGGAGATGGATTATTTGCAGGTGCAGAACGCAGAGCTCTCGGCTCTCAGCGGCGGCAGGACGCCCGGACTTTTTGGGGAAAAGTTCACTGAGTCACACTTTATAGAAATCAGGAAGATTTGAAAACTTGTTGGTCTCTCGGTGGAAAATGCACACATTACAAAAAAAGAGAAAAATGTCAATAAAAGTGACTAGAATGTGAATAAATTTCAAATAAAGTGACAAAAATGTGAATAAATGTCAAATAAAGTGACAAAAATGTGAATAAATGTCAAATAAAGTGACTAAAATGTGAATAAATGTCAAATAAAGTGACTAAAATGTGAATAAATGTTGAAAAAAGTAAAAGAAATGTCAAATAAAGGGACAAAAATGTATAAAGATGTCAGAGAAAGTAACCAAAATGTCAAAAAAGTGACAAATATTTGGGGAAAAACCCACAAAAATTTCAAAAGGCTCAGAAAAAGTTCGACAAACGTTGAAAAAAGTGACAAAAACATCGGGGGAAGGAAAAAGACGACCATAACCTTCATAATAAGGGTTTTATTTTGAAATTTTGACTCAGAAAAATTAAAATTTCCAGGTTGGCGGGAAGACCTCATACTCTGCTCCTGACTGGCTAGTAGTCCTTACCTAGGTACTGTCAGGGCCCTCATACTCTGCTTCTGACTGGCTAGTAGTCCTTACCTAGGTACTGTCAGGACCCTCATACTCTGCTTCTGACTGGCTAGTAGTCCTTACCTAGGTACTGTCAGGGCCCTCATACTCTGCTTCTGACTGGCTAGTAGTCCTTACCTAGGTACTGTCAGGACCTCATACTCTGCTTCTGACTGGCTAGTAGTCCTTACCTAGGTACTGTCAGGACCCTCATACTCTGCTTCTGACTGGCTAGTAGTCCTTACCTAGGTACTGTCAGGACCCTCATACTCTGCTTCTGACTGGGTAGATGTCTCACTCTGGAGATAAAACAGAGAGCTCAACACACAGGGTGAAAAGAAGAGCTGCAGCACAACAAAAATATGGTGGTTTTTGAAAATTAAAACCTATTCTGATATAATCTCTAAATACAGTTATGAACCTGCAGATGAGCAGAATATGGGCCCTTTAATAAAAATAAATAATAAAAACAGGAGCCCTTTAATTTTAACCCTTCCCTGGAAAACTGCCTTCTTTCAAAATAAAAGCCTGAACATTTTTAACGGCTCACACTAATATCAAACCCAGTCGCTGTCACTTCATAACGGATGAGAGGAGGTTCTGCCAGACGAAACCGGATCCAGATGTTTTCCTTTCAACAGGGACACTAACCAGGTCTGTTTTCTGAGGGGAACTTGGCGCTTTGGATCATCTTCGCGGCTCAGTTCAATCATTCTGAATACGGTGAAGCCAAGAAGATTCTTCTCACAAAGCCCGTCCAAAACGGGGCTATTGATGAATATAATGTGGTTTTGGGGGACATGGGGGCACAGCAGACTTGAAACCATGTGTAGAAACCATTTCTACTGTTTGCCAACCCACAGCTTGTGCTGTTTTGGGTCGAGTGTCGGTGAAGACGCCGAGACAGGGACAAAAGGAACTGGGGCCTGTCCTCTGAGACGCCGAGCCCGGGACAAAGGGAAGAACTGTGGCCTGTCCTCTGAGACGCCGAGCCCGGGACAAAGGGAAGAACTGGGGCCTGTCCTCTGAGACGCCGAGCCCGGGACAAAGGGAAGAACTGGGTCCTGTCCTCTGAGACGCCGAGCCCGGGACAAGGGGAAGAACTGGGTCCTGTTAGGACCGGTCTAATGGACCAGAGTCTGATAGGACCGGACTGATGGACCAGAGTCCGGTAGGACCGGGCTAGTGGACCAGAGTCTGATAGGACCGGGCTAGTGGACCAGAGTCTAGTAGGACCGGGCTAATGGACCAGAGTCTGGTAGGACCAGGCTGATGGACCAGAGTCTAGTAAGACCGGGCTGATGGACCAGAGTCTGATAGGACCAGGCTAGTGGACTAGAGTCTGATAGGACCGGGCTAGTGGACCAGAGTCTGATTGGACTGGGATAATGGACCAGAGTCTGGTAGGACCAAAGTCTGGTAGGACCAGGCTGATGGACCAGAGTCTGATAGGACCGGGCTAGTGGACCAGAGTCTGGTAGGACCAGGCTGATGAGTCTGGTAGGACTGAGTTAATGGACCAGAGTCTGGTAGGACCAGGCTGATGGACCAGAGTCTGGTAGGACCGGGCTAGTGGACCAGAGTCTGGTAGGACCGGGATAATGGACCAGAGTCTGGTAGGACCAGGCTGATGGACCAGAGTCTGGTAGGACCCCATTACTAAATGTACTATTATAATATAAGTTTTGACTGAAATTTAGAAATTAATATATTTAAAAAAAATCTCACGTACCCCCTGCAGTGCTCCAAAGGACCCCCAGGGGTACGCGTACCCCCATTTGAGAAACACTGTTAGAGGTTTATGGGAGCAGAGAGTGTTTAGCGGTTGTGGTCTAGTTTTTTGTCTCACACTGAAGAAGGCCATTGTGACTTTTAGGAGAACTTTCTGTGGTTTGGTGTGGACGTCCAAGGACAAAACCGTCACCGTCGGGTTATTTTTCATAAGTTGAATCAGACTCAACGTTTTGCTGCAGGCATTCAAAACAAATAGGAAGACCTGCAGACCTGCAGACATGCAGACCTGCAGACCTGCAGGACTGTTTAAGGTGAGGTGTCACAATACAGATTTTAAATTAAAAATCCATTGTGATCCACTCTTGATTTATTGGATCAGGACAATGCACATTAATGGAAATTGTTTGTTTTTGTTATTTTGGGGGATTAAAAAGAACACTGATATAGGACAACATGAGGGCAACATGAGGACAACATGAGGACAATATGAGGACAACATGAGGACAATATGAGGACAACATGACGGCAACATGAGGACAACATGAGGACAACATGAGGACAACATGAGGGCAACATGAGGACAACATGAGGACAATATGAGGACAACATGACGGCAACATGAGGACAACATGAGGACAACATGAGGGCAACATGAGGGCAACATGAAGGAGCAACATGAGGACAACATTAAGACAACATGGGGACAACATGAGGGCAACATGAGGGCAACATGAGGGCAACATGAGGACAACATGACGGCAACATGAGGGCAACATGAGGACAACATGAGGACAACATGAGGGCAACATGAGGGCAACATGAGGGCAACATGACGGCAACATGAGGGCAACATGACGGCAACATGACGGCAACATGACGGCAACATGAGGACAACATGAGGGCAACATGACAACATGAGGACAACATGAGGGCAACATGACAACATGAGGACAACATGAGGGCAACATGAAGACAACATGAAGACAACATGAGGACAACATGAGGGCAACATGAGGGCAACATGAGGGCAACATGAGGGCAACATGAGGGCAACATGAGGACAACATGAGGACAACATGAGGACA
>CM057256.1:779576-784576 GCA_029931835.1 Etheostoma nigrum
TGTTACCCTCCAAGGGGCTTAATAAGTGGCAATCTCCATGGAAACAATTACATTTAACAATTTAAAAACAATTTATATGTTATTATGTAAAAAAAGTAAAAACATTTCTTTGTATAAAACGACTAAAATTACATTTAGAGCCCAAACCCAAATGGAAAATTCAGACAACTTAGGAGACAACAACTTGACTCTCAACTTAAACTGTTCTTTAGAAAGCTCAATGAGTGAAGTGGGGAGATATATATATATATATATTATTGTTCCATATCTTCGACCCTCTATACAATAATATTATAATATATATAACATAATAATAATATAATGTTGATCTATACAACAAACTAAACTGTGTTTGAGTCGTACGAGAGTAGGGAGGCCTATTAAGTAATAATAACTACTACGAGTCGGATTCTGATGAAATTCATTATTAAAAGTAAAAATATTACAACATTAGAGCAGCTCCCTCTATTTAGAGCTTTAAAAAATATTATGTTTTTATTAGGGCTGTCAAATGATTAAAATTTTTAATCAAATTAATCAGAATTTTCAGTGGATTAATCAGGATTAATCACTATTTGCAATTACACCTGAATCCTAACCATTTTTTTTCTGAAATGCATACCAAAAGATAAATAACAGGACACAGATACATAATTTTCATATTATGTCTGTTTATTGACACAGCCAAATAATGGTGGTTTAAATCAAGCTGAAACATACACACCATAATATTTGTCTTTGTAATGTCCCATCGCTTCCTCTTTGGCATTCCTCTTAACCAGGATGTACAATTTACAGTATTCAATTGAACAGAAAGCAATAAATGTAGTCAAATCATAACAGTGGCCTTCCACATTTCTGCACAATTTGAGTCATCTGTTGCGTTTTTATGTGGAAAAAAAAACATTTTCTTGCTGTCAGCAAGACTCACTGTGACACTTCTCTGCACCATGTGAGCGACACAGTTCATGTGTTCATAGCGTGTAAGTCGAATTGCGGCAACCATGTTGCGTGCACTGTCAGTCCCAATGGTTGTCGTCTTGCCCTCGATGTCCCACGTACGTGCAACAGAAAGGAACTGTTCTTTACAAGCCTCCGCAACATGACGCTCCTCAGCTTTTAATATATTCAGCGCAAAAGACTTCAGCTCCCACGTGCCACTGATGAAATGTGCCGTTACTCCGAGGTAATCGTTGTTACTCACTGATGTCCAATGGTCTCCTGTCAGGGCGATATGATTTACTTGAGCCAAGACCTCTTTCCTTTCTTCTTTTTCGTTTTCATAGAGCTCGTGGATTTTCGTCATAATGTGGCTCTTGACGGCGGCTTATAGGATGAGTCTTGAGACGCCACTTGCAAAACATCAAGGAAACCTGAGTCTTCTACAATGCTAATGGGTCTACAATACCATCATCATTCTTTTTATATTTGAATCCGTCAATAGGCCCACTTTGCTCACCTTGCTCCATCTCGCCTCTAGCTCCCAACCACTTTCCTGACCTGAATCATTTGTCACACTGCGCATGCGTGAAATGCGTTAAAAAAATTGACGTAATTAACAACAAACAACTAATTAACGTCGTTAACGCGCTATTTTTGACAGCCCTAGTTTTTATCTTATGTTGTCATCTATATGTGTACAGGACTTCGGGGCAGTAGTGACCTTGACCTTGACGATCTGACCTTGGTGAATAAGCGGTGTGTCGCGTTGGTACCTTGATGTGGTCGAGGACGGCCGTGGCCACGTTGGTGTGCAGGTCGATCAGACGTTTCTTCTCCAGGAGCTCGGGCAGAGAGCTGCAGCACACAGTACAGGGGGGAGGGGGATACAGCATCAAATCGCAGTATTTTCAGTGGTAATACTGTATTAATACACAGGCGCCAAGTATGGATCTGTTATTATATATTATATATGTGATGGTCAGTTTGTTCCATGTTGCAGCGATAACATTGAAGTGAGATAGACAAACAGAGAAATGTTTCTTTTTAGATGAAACAGATGTTGAGAAGTTTCCTTTTGGGGACGACGTTAGAAATTGGGAAAAACAAATCAGAAGTTGGAAAAAAAAGGTTATAAATTACAATATATCACAGAATATTACAATATGTTTAAAATCGCAATAATATCGTATTGTGATGATATCGTATCGGGAGGCGTCTGCTGGGAAGGTCTATATAAAGAGACTTCAGATCCAGTATTAGGGACCACTAAGGTCTATATAAAGAGACTTCAGATCCAGTATTAGGGACCACTAAGGTCTATATATAGAGACTTCAGATCCAGTATTAGGGACCACTAAGGTCTATATAAAGAGACTTCAGATACAGTATTAGGGGACCACTAAGGTCTATATAAAAGAGACTTCAGATACAGTATTAGGGACCACTAAGGTCTATATAAAGAGACTTCAGATACAGTATTAGGGGACCACTAAGGTCTATATAAAGAGACTTCAGATACAGTATTAGGGACCACTAAGGTCTATATAAAGAGACTTCAGATACAGTATTAGGGGACCACTAAGGTCTATATAAAAGAGACTTCAGATACAGTATTAGGGGACCACTAAGGTCTATATAAAGAGACTTCAGATACAGTATTAGGGACCACTAAGGTCTATATAAAGAGACTTCAGATCCAGTATTAGGGGACCACTAAGGTCTATATAAAAGAGACTTCAGATCCAGTATTAGGGGACCACTAAGGTCTATATAAAAGAGACTTCAGATACAGTATTAGGGACCACTAAGGTCTACTGTATATAAAAGTATCCAAAACGCAGCATGTCATAGGAACTTTAACTAAAAGTCGGAATAATTCAAAGTTTCTGCTTTTTTTTCCAACTGAAACACTTGGTGTAAAGGCCGATAAATTAGGTTTATTGACCATGATTTAAAAAAAACAAAAAAACATCAAAAGCATTGAAAAAAAGTTCTAAAAATAAGTTTATTTTGATCCTACGCAACTCAATACCTTCAACACTGAATACAGCGGAGTACTTCACACATCATCTGTGTAAAAGGGTGATAAATCTACCACTAAAAGACCTCCAACCCCGAACAACTCCCCCCTTTCACCCCAGAACAGCAGATGGTTTTGGTTTGGTTTCATGGTTACAGATGTAAGGTTGTGATGGTGGAAATCCCAACCAAAAGCCTAAATCACATGTTCCTTGGCTCCACGCTCATCTGTCCTGACGGGGATTATTCTTCAGGAGTTGAAACCCAGATTGAAGGCCGCCAGAGAGATTTAGTGAAGTAAATCCACGTTTTAAAGCTCTGAAGTGAACTGCCAAAGAAATGCCTGGACATGGTTTGGTGTTGGTCCACTGATCCAAATACTGGGCTTATTGTTTACTGTCCTCTCTTTCTGGTGCAGTATGTACCAGGGCTGTAGTCAAGACCACCTTTGTCGAGACCAAGACAAGTGCAAGACCAGGACTAGTCGAGTCAGAGTCAAGACCGAGTCCAAAGAGGTTTGAGTCCAAGACAAGACCGAGTCCAAAGAGGTTTGTGTTCGAGTCAAGACTGAGTCCAAAGAGGTTTGAGTCCAAGACAAGACCGAGTCCAAAGAGGTTCGAGTCAAGACCGAGTCCAAAGAGGTTCAAGTCCGAGTCAAGACTAAGTCCAAAGAGGTTTGAGTCCAAGACAAGACGGAATCCAAAGAGGTTCGAGTCCAAGATAAGACCGAGTCCAGGACAGAATAAAGGTCTTATGCATGACAGTATCAAGACAATCATTTTGGGTTTCCCTTTCCCTCCAATATTATTATCAACATAATAAAGATACCTGGACTCGGTCCAGACCAGAAGCCATATTGGGCAAGAACAGTGGCCGAGAGCAAGACAAGTCCGAGTCCAAATACTAGCGAGACCGAGACAAGTCCGAGACCATAGAAAAATGGTCTTGAGTCCGGACTCCAGTCCAAGACCGGACTCGAGTACTACAGCCCTGGTGTAAAGTCCTCATCATGCGTTACTAGGGGTGGGGAAAAAAATCGATACAGCGTCGTATTGTGATATTTTCAGTCGCAATACTGTATCGAGACACAGACGCCAAGTATCGACCTTTTATTATATATTACAGTGGGTACGGAAAGTATTCAGACCCCTTTAAATTTTTCACTCTTTGTTTCATTGCAGGCATTTTCCAAAAATCAAAAAAGTTCATTTTATTTCTCAGTAATGTACACTCAGCACCCCATCTTGGACAGAAAAAAACAGAAATGTAGAAATTTTTGCAAATTTATTAAAAAACAAAAACTGAAATATCACATGGTCATAAGTATTCAGACCCTTTGTTCAGTATTTAGTAGAAGCACCCTTTTGATCTAATACAGCCATGAGTCGTTTTGGGAAAGATGCAACAAGTTTTTCACATCTGGATTTGGGTATCCTCTGCCATTCCTCCTTGCAGATCCTCTCCAGTTCTGTCAGGTTGGATGGTAAACGTTGGTGGACAGTCATTTTCAGGTCTCTCCAGAGATGCTCAATTGGGTTTAAGTCAGGGCTCTGGCTGGGCCATTCAAGAACAGCCACGGAGTTGTTGTGAAGCCACTCCTTCGTTATTTTAGCGGTGTGCTTAGGGTCATTGTCTTGTTGGAAGGTAAACCTTCGGCCCAGTCTGAGGTCCAGAGCACTCTGGAAAAGGTTTTCGTCCAGGATATCCCTGTACTTGGCCGCATTCATCTTTCCCTCGATTGCAACCAGTCGTCCTGTCCCTGCAGCTGAAAAACACCCCCACAGCATGATGCTGCCACCACCATGCTTCACTGTTGGGACTGTATTGGACAGGTGATGAGCAGTGCCTGGTTTTCTCCACACATACCGCTTAGAATTAAGGCCAAAAAGTTCTATCTTGGTCTCATCAGACCAGAGGATTTTATTTATCACCATCTTGGAGTCCTTCAGGTGTTTTTTAGCAAACTCCATGCGGGCTTTCATGTGTCTTGCACTGAGGAGAGGCTTCCTTCGGGCCACTCTGCCATAAAGCCCCGACTG
>CM057256.1:792076-794065 GCA_029931835.1 Etheostoma nigrum
TTATGGGAAGTGGAGTTTCCCCCTTCATGACCAGGCCCAACAGGAAGAGCGATGGGCTTTGAGGCAAATTAACTTACAGTTCTGGCCCAAAAAGACTACAACTTCCCCTAAAATGTCGAAAGATTCATGGTCAAATATGGATATTGTGTCATTTTATTGTTAAACTATTGTCATTTTTTAGTTTTTTTAATTAGTGTCATTTTATTGACTAAAAATGAGCTAAAACTCGTTCATCTTGAATTCAATGTCAATGTCAATTTTATTTCTTTAGCACATTTAAAAACAACAACAGTTGACCAAGGTTTCAGCACTTTGGTCAACTGTTGTTTTTAATGGGTCAATGTCAGATATACAGTGGGTACGGAAAGTATTCAGACCCCTTTAAATTTTTCACTCTTTGTTTCATTGCAGCCATTTTCCAAAAATCAAAAAAGTTCATTTTATTTCTCAGTAATGTACACTCAGCACCCCATCTTGGACAGAAAAAAACAGAAATGTAGAAATTTTTGCAAATTTATTAAAAAACAAAAACTGAAATATCACATGGTCATAAGTATTCAGACCCTTTGCCGTGACCCTCATATGTAACTCAGGTGCTGTCTATTTCTTCTGATCATCCTTGAGATGGTTCTACACCTTCATTGGAGTCCAGCTGTGTTTGATTATACTGATTGGACTTGATTAGGAAAGCCACACACCTGTCTATATAAGACCTTACAGCTCACAGTGCATGTCAGAGCAAATGACAATCATGAGGTCAAAGGAACTGCCTGAGGAGCTCAGAGACAGAATTGTGGCAAGGCACAGATCTGGTCAAGGTTACAAAAAAATTTCTGCTGCACTTAAGGTTCCTAAGAGCACAGTGGCCTCCATAATCCTCAAATGGAAGACGTTTGGGACGACCAGAACCCTTCCTAGAGCTGGCCGTCCGGCCAAACTGAGCTATCGGGGGAGAAGAGCCTTGGTGAGAGAGGCAAAGAAGAACCCAATGGTCACTGTGGCTAAGCTCCAGAGATGCAGTCGGGAGATGGGAGAAAGTTGTAGTAAGTCAACCATCACTGCAGCAATCCACCAGTCGGGGCTTTATGGCAGAGTGGCCCGAAGGAAGCCTCTCCTCAGTGCAAGACACATGAAAGCCCGCATGGAGTTTGCTAAAAAACACCTGAAGGACTCCAAGATGGTGATAAATAAAATCCTCTGGTCTGATGAGACCAAGATAGAACTTTTTGGCCTTAATTCTAAGCGGTATGTGTGGAGAAAACCAGGCACTGCTCATCACCTGTCCAATACAGTCCCAACAGTGAAGCATGGTGGTGGCAGCATCATGCTGTGGGGGTGTTTTTCAGCTGCAGGGACAGGACGACTGGTTGCAATCGAGGGAAAGATGAATGCGGCCAAGTACAGGGATATCCTGGACGAAAACCTTTTCCAGAGTGCTCTGGACCTCAGACTGGGCCGAAGGTTTACCTTCCAACAAGACAATGACCCTAAGCACACCGCTAAAATAACGAAGGAGTGGCTTCACAACAACTCCGTGGCTGTTCTTGAATGGCCCAGCCAGAGCCCTGACTTAAACCCAATTGAGCATCTCTGGAGAGACCTGAAAATGACTGTCCACCAACGTTTACCATCCAACCTGACAGAACTGGAGAGGATCTGCAAGGAGGAATGGCAGAGGATACCCAAATCCAGATGTGAAAAACTTGTTGCATCTTTCCCAAAACGACTCATGGCTGTATTAGATCAAAAGGGTGCTTCTACTAAATACTGAACAAAGGGTCTGAATACTTATGACCATGTGATATTTCAGTTTTTGTTTTTTAATAAATTTGCAAAAATTTCTACATTTCTGTTTTTTTCTGTCCAAGATGGGGTGCTGAGTGTACATTACTGAGAAATAAAATGAACTTTTTTGATTTTTGGAAAATGCCTGCAATGAAACAAAGAGTGAAAAATTTAAAGGGGTCTGAATACTTTCCGTACCCACTG
>CM057256.1:794565-802065 GCA_029931835.1 Etheostoma nigrum
TGGCCCCTAATACTGGATCTGAAGTCTCTTTCCCGGGGTCTCATAAAGGGACATTTTCATGCCGTGGGCCCTTTGAGAAATCGAGACAACAACAACAGTTTGTTTCTGGTTTATGATCCACAAACAAATAGAAAATAACGGATGAATGAGAATAAAAGTTAAAGGACAGAAAAATAAATGTTCAAAGACAGAAATCCAACAGAACAGATACATGGTTTCTCAAAAGGGGGTCCATGTCCCCCTAGGAGTACTTTGGAGGACTGCAGGAGGTCCATGTGCCCCTAGGAGTACTTTGGAGGACTGCAGGGGGTCCATGTCCCCCTAGTGGTTCTCTAGAGCAGTGTTTCTCAAATGGGGGTCCGTGTCCCCCTAGGGGTACTTTGGAGGACTGCAGGGGGTCCATGTCCCCCTAGAGGTACTTTGGAGGACGGCACAGGGTCCATGTCCCCCTTGTGGTTCTCTAGAGCAGTGTTTCTCAAATGGGGGTCCGTGTCCCCCTAGGAGTATTTTGGAGGACTGCAGGGGGTCCATGTCCCCCTAGGGGTACTTTGGAGGACGGCAGGGGGTCTGTGTCCCCCTAGGGGTACTTTGGAGGACTGCAGGGGGTCCATGTCCCCCTAGTGGTTCTCTAGAGCACTGTTTCTCAAATGGGGGTCCGTGTCCCCCTAGGAGTATTTTGGAGGACTGCAGGGGGTCCATGTCCCCCTAGGGGTACTTTGGAGGACGGCAGGGGGTCTGTGTCCCCCTAGGGGTACTTTGGAGGACGGCAGGGGGTCCATGTCCCCCTAGGGGTACTTTGGAGGACGGCAGGTGGTCCACGTCCCTCTAGGGGTACTTTGGAGGACTGCAGGGGGTCCATGTCCCTCTAGGGGTACTTTGAAGGACGGCAGGGGGTCCATGTCCCCCTAGGGGTACTTTGGAGGACGGCAGGTGGTCCACGTCCCTCTAGGGGTACTTTGGAGGACGGCAGGTGGTCCACGTCCCTCTAGGGGTACTTTGGAGGACGGCAGGGGGTCCATGTCCCCCTAGGGGTACTTTGGAGGACGGCAGGTGGTCCACGTCCCTCTAGGAATACTTTGGAGGACGGCAGGGGGTCCATGTCCCCCTAGGGTTACTTTGGAAGACATCGTTGGATATTGGATATTAATAAAGTTGAAAAAAGCTAAAGGGCCGCACAATAAAGGTTGAGAACTAAAAAGCGTTGCCATAACGCTGGCTCTTCCTGTGTGTGCCCTTCACAATAAAAGCACTACACTAGTTATAAAACACAGGTTATAAACTCTCTGCAGGGAGGAAGTGCACCGCGGCCTTCAAACTAAAACACATAACATATATTCAGCAAGTTACAAAACAAAAGTGAAGACTTATTTTGAAAGGGACGTTGAAGGGTTTAGATTTGGTAATCAATGACATAATAATAATAATACTACTACTACTACTACTACTAATAATAATAATAATCATCATAATAATCATAATGATCATTAGCTGCAGCTCCACTCAACGGATTATTTCTCATTATAAAAAAACGCAGATCAAAATTCAGGGTGAGATTCTACAGGTGGAGATGACCTTTTCCTCCACCTCCTCCACCTTTTCCTCCCCCTCCTCCACCTCCTCCTGGGTGGAGATGATCTTTTCCTCCCCCTCCTCCACCTTTTCCTCCACCTCCTCCAGGGTGGAGATGATCTTTTCCTCCCCCTCCTCCACCTCCTCCACCTTTTCCTCCCCCTCCTCCACCTCCTCCAGGGTGGAGATGATCTTTTCCTCCCCCTCCTCCACTTTTTCCTCCACCTCCTCCAGGGTGGAGATGATCTTTTCCTCCCCCTCCTCCACCTTTTCCTCCCCCTCCTCCACCTCCTCCAGGGTGGAGATGATCTTTTCCTCCCCCTCCTCCACCTTTTCCTCCCCCTCCTCCACCTCCTCCAGGGTGGAGATGATCTTTTCCTCCCCCTCCTCCACCTTTTCCTCCACCTCCTCCAGGGTGGAGATGATCTTTTCCTCCCCCTCCTCCTGGGTGGAGATGATCATTTCCTCCCCCTCCTCCACCTCCTCCACCTTTTCCTCCCCCTCCTCCACCTCCTCCAGGGTGGAGATGATCTTTTCCTCCCCCTCCTCCACCTTTTCCTCCACCTCCTCCAGGGTGGAGATGATCTTTTCCTCCCCCTCCTCCTGGGTGGAGATGATCTTTTCCTCCCCCTCCTCCACCTTTTCCTCCCCCTCCTCCACCTCCTCCAGGGTGGAGATGATCTTTTCCTCCCCCTCTTCCAGGGTGTAGATGATCTTTTCCTCCCCCTCCTCCACCTTTTCCTCCACCTCCTCCAGGGTGGAGATGATCTTTTCCTCCCCCTCTTCCAGGGTGTAGATGATCTTTTCCTCCCCCTCCTCCCCCTCTTCCAGGGTGTAGATGATCTTTTCCTCCCCCTCCTCCAGGGTGGAGATGATCTTTTCCTCCCCCTCTTCCAGGGTGTAGATGATCTTTTCCTCCCCCTCCTCCCCCTCTTCCAGGGTGTAGATGATCTTTTCCTCCCCCTCCTCCACCTCCTCCAGGGTGGAGATGATCTTTTCCTCCCCCTCCTCCACCAGGGTGTAGATGATCTTTTCCTCCCCCTCCTCCACCTGGGTGGAGATGATCTTTTCCTCCCCCTCCTCCACCAGGGTGTAGATGATCTTTTCCTCCCCCTCCTCCACCTGGGTGGAGATGCGCGTGGTGGCTGACCGCCTGCTCCATGGAGCTTTTGAAGGCCTGGTAGGAGGAGGAGGCAGGCAGGAGGAGGCGTCTGGACCCGGGGTCGCTCTGAGGGAACAGACCTTCGTCCTCCAGCTCCTCCCTTCTTCCTCCTCCTCTCTCTCTCTTCTTCCCCACGCCGCCGCCCTCGGGCGGGTGGAGGAAGGATATGGAGGGAGGAGGGAGGAGGGCGGCCGCCGCCGCGAGATCCTCGGCTCCGGTGGAGAAACGGAGGAGATCCTGCAGAGAGATAGAGCTCCTCCCAGCTGAGAGGAGAGGAGAGGAGAGGAGAAAGCAAGAAAGGAGAGGAGGAAGCAAGAAAGGAGAGGAGGAAGCAAGAAAGGAGAGGAGGAAGCAAGAAAGGAGAGGAGGAAAGAAGAAAGGAGAGGAGGAAGCAAGAAAGGAGAGGAGGAAGCAAGAAAGGAGAGGAAATTAAACATGAAATTAGTTTACAGGACTGCGACCGTCACACTCTCACTATCACACACACACACACACACTTTTTTGTTGTTTTTGTTGTCTTTTTGTTGTTTTTGTCATCTTTTGTGACGTGGAACTCTGGTCCCTTCCCACTCAAACAGGAAGTGGAACTCTGGTACCTTCACACTCGAACAGGAAGTGGAACTCTGGTACCTTCACACTCGAACAGGAAGTGGAACTCTGGTACCTTCACACTCGAACAGGAAGTGGAACTCTGGTACCTTCACACTCGAACAGGAAGTGGAACTCTGGTACCTTCACACTCGAACAGGAAGTGGCTCCAGTAGCCGGCGCCGGCCGTCTCTCTGCTCAGCCTCTCCTCCCGCTGAGAGAAGTTCACGGTGAAGATCTGAGCGAGCGTCTGAGCCGAGAGCCGATTGGCCGCTTCGCAGAAGACGCCGCGGAACGCCGCCGGGAAGAGCTGCACCTGCACAGGTGGAGAGGGTCAGGAGAGGTCCTCGGGTCTAATCTGACCCCGTCCCAAAAAGTTCCTCTATCAGACTAGTTGTCCATAAAGTCCCGAGGACAGTTCCCAACAACGCTCCTCACACGGTGAAAGTACACCGTAAATAAGTGACAAAAATGTGAAAACATTTCTATGAAAGTGACAAAAATGTGAACAAATGGTTATAAAGAAGCTTTAAAAATTAGCGGAAAAACCCACAAAAATTTCTAGAGGCTCAGAAAAAGTTACATTAATAATCAGCTCTCTACTTTCACTGGATTTGGGGGTTTTCGGTCAATTTTATAACATTTGGGGAAAAAATAATTGGTAAAATAACTAAATAAGTGTTAAAAAAGAGAGAAAAATGTCAAATAAAAATGACTAAAATGTGAAAATATTTCAATAAAAGTGACAAAAATGTGAAAAAAGGTCAATAAAGAAGCTTTAAAAATTAGCGGAAAAAAGGCAAAAAAATGTCAAATTGCTCACAAATGTTACATTAATAATCAGCTCTCTACTTTCATTTAATTTGGGGGTTTTTGGTCAATTTTATAGCATTTGGATGAAAAAATAATTGGTTTAAAAGTGTAAAAAAAGTCAATAAAAGTGACAAAAATGTGAACAAATGTCAAAAAAGAAGCTTTAAATATTTTGGGAAAAACCCACAAAAATTTCTAGAGGCTCGGAAAAAGTTACATTAATAATCAGCTCTCTACTTTCACTGGATTTGGGGGTTTTTGGTCAATTTTATAACATTTGGAGAGAAAAAATAATTGGTAAAATAACTAAAAAAGAGAAAAAATAAAAGTGACTAAAATGTGAAAAAAAATTTAAAAGAAGTGCCAAATGTAAAAAAAAGAACTTTTAAAAGCTCATAACCTTCATAAAAGAGTTTAATTATATTATGTTATATTATATTATGTTATTTTGACTCAGCGGGAACTCGACGGTTAAATATAAAAATGTTTTAGTACCTGATCAAAGACGCCCAACGTCTGCAGACCCTCCCGAAACCTGCAGGGGAGGGGGGGAGAGAGGGAGGGAGGGGGAGAGAGAGGGAGAGAAGGAGAGAGAGAGAGAGAGGGAGGGAGGGGGGGAGAGAGGGAGGGAGAGGGAGAGAGAGGGAGAGAAGGAGAGGGAGAGAGAGGGAGAGAGAGGGAGAGAAGGAGAGGGAGGGAGAGAGAGGGAGAGAGAGGAGAGGGAGAGAGAGGGAGAGAGAGGGAGAGAGAGGGAGAGAAGGAGAGGGAGGGAGAGAGAGGGAGAGAAGGAGAGGGAGAACACAATCAATCAGTTTGTTGTTTTTGCCTCTTTGTCAGACGTTCTAATTAATATTTTGTTATAGAAACAAAACGATCGATTTCGGGGTTTATCGTTTTTGAAAAAAAAAAGTAAACGGTGAGTGTTCCCATTTATGATTTTATTAATATTCAGTGTCAGGTGTTTTTTTTAATGTTTTTAATGTGTGCAGTGAGGCGTGTGCAGTGGGGCGTGTGCAGCGGGGCGAGGCGCGTGCAGCGGGGCGTGTGCAGCGGGGCGTGTGCAGCAGGGCGTGAGCAGCGACGCGTGTGCAGCAGGGCGTGTGCAGTGAGGCGTGTGCAGCGAGGCGTGAGCAGCGAGGCGTGTGCAGCAGGGCGTGTGCAGTGAGGCGTGTGCAGCGGGGCGTGTGCAGCGGGGCGTGTGCAGTGAGGCGTGTGCAGTGAGGCGTGTGCAGCGGGGCGTGAGCAGCGAGGCGTGTGCAGCAGGGCGTGTGCTGCGAGGCATGTGCAGCGACGCGTGTGCAGCAGGGCGTGTGCAGTGAGGCGTGTGCAGCGGGGCGTGTGCAGTGAGGCGTGTGCAGTGAGGCGTGTGCAGCGAGGCGTGAGCAGCGAGGCGTGTGCAGTGAGGCGTGTGCAGCGAGGCGTGAGCAGCGAGGCGTGTGCAGCAGGGCGTGTGCAGTGAGGCGTGTGCAGCGGGGCGTGTGCAGCGGGGCGTGTGCAGTGAGGCGTGTGCAGCGGGGCGTGAGCAGCGAGGCGTGTGCAGCAGGGCGTGTGCTGCGAGGCATGTGCAGCGGGGCGTGTGCAGTGAGACGTGTGCAGCGGGGCGTGAGCAGCGAGGCGTGTGCAGCAGGGCGTGTGCTGCGAGGCATGTGCAGCGGGGCGTGTGCAGCGGGGCGTGTGCAGTGAGGCGTGTGCAGCAGGGCGTGTGCTGCGAGGCATGTGCAGCGGGGCGTGTGCAGCGGGGCGTGTGCAGCGGGGCGTGTGCAGCGGGGCGTGTGCAGTGAGGCGTGTGCAGCGGGGCGTGAGCAGCGAGGCGTGTGCAGCAGGGCGTTTGCTGCGAGGCATGTGCAGCGGGGCGTGAACAGTGAGGCGTGTGCAGCGGAGCGTGTGCAGCGGGGCGCGTGCAGCGGGATGAGGCGTGTGCAGCGGGGCGTGTGCAGCGGGGCGTGAGCAGCGGGGCGTGTGCAGCGGGATGAGGCGTGTGCAGCGGGGCGTGTGCAGTAGGGCGTGTGCAGCGGGGCGTGAGCAGCGGGGCGTGTACAGCGGAGCGTGTGCTGCGAGGCGTGTGCAGCGGGGCGTGAACAGTGAGGCGTGTGCAGCGGAGCGTGTGCAGCGGAGCGTGTGCTGCGAGGCGTGTGCAGCGGGGCGTGTGCAGCGGGGCGTGAACAGTGAGGCGTGTGCAGCGGAGCGTGTGCAACAGAGCGTGTGCGTACCTCTGCAGCGGCAGCTGCATCCTGGTGATCAAGGTGAAGCAGACCAGGTCCTCCAGCAGAGCCTCGCGCTCCCGCAGGCTGCTGATTGGTCGGCTGCAGCCGGCTACCTCCAGGAACTCCCAGCTCTCCGCCATGACGTCTCTCAGGGCGTCCAAGGACTCCGCCGCGGCCATCTGGACGCCGTCAGTTAAAGAAATCCATTAGAGACTCTCCTCATGTCCGAGATTCAAACAGAAAACACTTCCTGTTCATTTTCTGCTGACTAGGCGACAAAAACCTCAAAGCAACAAAATATAGAAAAAAATGACAAAAAATGACAAAAAAATAGGGGAAAAAATCCCAAAAAGTGACAAAGAAATATAGACAAAAATTACAAAATATTGAAAATGATAAAAAAGTGTCAAACATATCGAAAAAATGACAAAAAAGTGACAAAAATATTACAAAAAAATAAATAAGCTACAAAAGTATAGAAAAAAATGAAAAACATATACAAAAATGACTAAAAAGTGACAAATCTCTTGAAAAAAAATTCAAAAAGTTTCAAAAATATAGAAAAGAAATTACAAAAAATTGACAAAAATATTAAAAAAATGACAAAAGCAACAAAATATAGAAAGGAATTACAAAATACTGAAAATATAGAAAATGATAAAAAAAAGTGTCAAACATATTGTAAGAAAATGACAAAAAAGCAACAAAAATATTTTAAAAAATGACAAAAGTGAAAAAAATATACAAAGAAATTACAAAAAAGTGACAAAGCGTAGGAGACAGAGTGTCTGTAGTGAAGCGTAGGAGACAGAGTGTCTGTAGTGAAGCGTAGGAGACAGAGTGTCTGTAGTGAAGCGTAGGAGACAGAGTGTCTGTAGTGAAGCGTAAGAGACAGAGTGTCTGTAGTGAAGCGTAGGAGACAGAGTGTCTGTAGTGAAGCGTAGGAGACAGAGTGTCTGTAGTGAAGCGTAGGAGACAGAGTGTCTGTAGGGAAGCGTAGGAGACAGAGTGTCTGTAGTGAAGCGTAGGAGACAGAGTGTCTGTAGTGAAGCGTAGGAGACAGAGTGTCTGTAGGGAAGCGTAGGAGACAGAGTGTCTGTAGTGAAGCGTAGGAGACAGAGTGTCTGTAGTGAAGCGTAGGAGACAGAGTGTCTGTAGGGAAGC
>CM057256.1:807065-829565 GCA_029931835.1 Etheostoma nigrum
GTTGAATCTATGCCACGAAGAATTGAGGCAGTTCTGAAGGCAAAAGGGGGTCCAACCCGTTACTAGCATGGGGTACCTAATAAAGTGGCCGGTGAGTGTATATATACATATATACAGTGGGTACGGAAAGTATTCAGACCCCTTTAAATTTTTCACTCTTTGTTTCATTGCAGCCATTTTCCAAAAATCAAAAAAGTTCATTTTATTTCTCAGTAATGTACACTCAGCACCCCATCTTGGACAGAAAAAAACAGAAATGTAGAAATTTTTGCAAATTTATTAAAAAACAAAAACTGAAATATCACATGGTCATAAGTATTCAGACCCTTTGCCGTGACCCTCATATGTAACTCAGGTGCTGTCTATTTCTTCTGATCATCCTTGAGATGGTTCTACACCTTCATTGGAGTCCAGCTGTGTTTGATTATACTGATTGGACTTGATTAGGAAAGCCACACACCTGTCTATATAAGACCTTACAGCTCACAGTGCATGTCAGAGCAAATGACAATCATGAGGTCAAAGGAACTGCCTGAGGAGCTCAGAGACAGAATTGTGGCAAGGCACAGATCTGGTCAAGGTTACAAAAAAATTTCTGCTGCACTTAAGGTTCCTAAGAGCACAGTGGCCTCCATAATCCTCAAATGGAAGACGTTTGGGACGACCAGAACCCTTCCTAGAGCTGGCCGTCCGGCCAAACTGAGCTATCGGGGGAGAAGAGCCTTGGTGAGAGAGGCAAAGAAGAACCCAATGGTCACATGAGGACACCATGAGGACAACATGAGGGGAACATGAAGACACCATGAGGACACCATGAGGACAACATGAGGGCAACATGAAGACAACATGAGGGGAACATGGGGACAACATGAGGGCAACATGAAGACAACATGAAGACACCATGAGGACAACATGAGGGCAACATGAGGGCAACATGAGGGCAACATGAAGACACCATGAGGACACCATGAGGACAACATGAGGGCAACATGAAGACAACATGAGGGAAACATGGGGACAACATGAGGGCAACATGAAGACAACATGAGGACAACATGAGGACAACATGAGGGCAACATGAGGACACCATGAGGACAACATGAGGGCAACATGAAGACACCATGAGGACACCATGAGGACAACATGAGGGCAACATGAAGACAACATGAGGGAAACATGGGGACAACATGAGGGCAACATGAAGACAACATGAAGACACCATGAGGACAACATGAGGGCAACATGAGGGCAACATGAGGGCAACATGAAGACACCATGAGGACACCATGAGGACAACATGAGGGCAACATGAAGACAACATGAGGGAAACATGGGGACAACATGAGGGCAACATGAAGACAACATGAAGACACCATGAGGACAACATGAGGGCAACATGAGGGCAACATGAAGACAACATGAAGACAACATGAGGACAACATGAAGAAAACATGAGGACGACATGAGGGCAACATGAGGACAACATGAGGACAACATGAGGACGACATGAGGACGACATGAGGACAACATGAAGACAACATGAGGACGACATGAAGACAACATGAAGACAACATGAGGACGACATGAGGACAACATGAGGACAACATGAAGACAACATGAGGACAACATGAAGAAAACATGAGGACGACATGAGGGCAACATGAGGACGACATGAGGACGACATGAGGACAACATGAAGACAACATGAGGACGACATGAAGACAACATGAAGACAACATGAGGACGACATGAGGACGACATGAGGACGACATGAGGACAACATGAAGACAACATGAAGACAACATGAGGACGACATGAAGACAACATGAAGACAACATGAGGACGACATGAGGACGACATGAGGACAACATGAGGACAACATGAGGACGACATGAAGACAACATGAGGACGACATGAAGACAACATGAAGACGACATGAGGACAACATGAGGATAAAAAGGTGCGCTTGTGGTGGACTCACCTGACGGACAGAGTGTGTGTCGGGTCGAAGTCGGGCCTCCGAACCAGCTCCACACCTGCACACAGAGCCTGGTCTCCGTCCACCTCCACCTGCACACACAGGGGGCGGAGCCTAGGGCCCAACGCCTGCAGCATCTCCTCCGGGGATCCAGACCCGACAGGTAGCGACGGTCTGGGGGGGGGGGGCAGAAAAAGGGGGGTAGACATAGAGAGAGGGAGAGAGAGAGGTAAAAATAAGGGGGAGAAGGAGGAGAGAGAGAAGGGGGAGAGAGAGAGTGAAAAAGAGGTAAAGATAGGGGGAAAGGGAGGAGAGAGGTAAAAATAATGGGGAGAAGGAGGAGAGAGAGAGAGTGAAAGAGAGGTGAAAGATAGGGGGAAAGGGAGGGAGAGTGAGAGAAGGGGGAGACAGGGAGGGGGGAGTGAGAGAGTGAAAAAGAGGTAAAGATAGGGGGAAAGGGAGGAGAGAGAGAGAAGGGGGAGAGAGGGGGGGAAAGAGAGAGAAGGGGGAGTGAAAGAGGGGGAGAGAGTGAGTGAGAGAAAGGGAAAGAGAGGTAAAGATAGGGGGAGAGGGGAGAGAGAGGGGGAAGGCAAAGAGAGAGAGGGGAGAAAGGAGGGGAAAGAGAGAGGGGGAGGGGGAGAGAGGTAAAGATAGACGGTAGAGGGGGGAGAGAAAGGTGAGAGAAAGAGGAGGGAGGGGGAGAGAGGGGGAGAATTGGGAGAGAAAGAGAGAGAGAGGGAAAGAGAGTTGTTCTAGACTAGTACTACTACTACTACGACTGTTCTAGACTAGTACTACTACTACTACGACTGTTCTAGACTAGTACTACTACTACGACTGTTCTAGACTAGTACTACTACTACGACTGTTCTAGACTAGTACTACTACTACGCCGGCTCTAGACCAGTACTACTACTACGCCGGCTCTAGACCAGTACTACTACTACGCCGGCTCTAGACCAGTACTACTACTACGCCGGCTCTAGACTAGTACTACTACTACAACTGCTCTAGACCAGTACTACTACTACGCCGGCTCTAGACTAGTACTACTACTACGCCGGCTCTAGACCAGTACTACTACTACGCCGGCTCTAGACCAGTACTACTACTACGCCGGCTCTAGACTAGTACTACTACTACAACTGCTCTAGACCAGTACTACTACTACGCCGGCTCTAGACCAGTACTACTACTACGCCGGCTCTAGACCAGTACTACTACCTTTTACAGCTGATGGGGGAGTGGATGGGGGACAGGTGGCGTTTGGACAGCAGACTCCTCCTCTGTCCTCCCTGAGGAGACGCAACCAGGGACGCTGCAGCAGACAAGGGCTCGCATTAAACAACAATACCAAGAACTAAAATATGAGATCAAGACACAAAATACTACTAGAACTAACTTTCTGAATACGTAAATTATACTTTTAATTTGTATACTTTATAATTAAATAATTATAATGTAAAAACCTACAGAATATTCTATAAATAATAATTAGCGTTATGTAACACGCTAAGTCGTCTCCTTTAGCGTTATGTAACACGCTAAGTCGTCTCCTTTAGCGTTATGTAACACGCTAAGTCGTCTCCTTTAGCCTCATATAACACGCTTGGTCGTCTCCTTTAGCGTCATATAACACGCTTGGTTGTCTCCTTTAGCGTCATATAACACGCTTGGTTGTCTCCTTTAGCGTCATATAACACGCATGGTCGTCTCCTTTAGCCTCATATAACACGCTTGTTTGTCTCCTTTAGCATCATATAACACGCTTGGTTGTCTCCTTTAGCGTCATATAACACGCTTGGTTGTCTCCTTTAGCGTCATATAACACGCTTGGTCGTCTCCTTTAGCGTCATATAACACGCTTGGTTGTCTCCTTTAGCATCATATAACACGCTTGGTCATCTCCTTTAGCGTCATATAACACGCTTGGTCGTCTCCTTTAGCGTCATATAACACGCTTGGTTGTCTCCTTTAGCGTTATGTAACACGCTAAGTCGTCTCCTTTAGTCTCATATAACACGCTTGGTTGTCTCCTTTAGCGTCATATAACACGCTTGGTCGTCTCCTTTAGCGTCATATAACACGCATGGTCGTCTCCTTTAGCTTCATATAACACGCATGGTCGTCTCCTTTAGCGTCATATAACACGCTTGGTTGTCTCCTTTAGCGTCATATAACACGCTTGGTTGTCTCCTTTAGCGTCATATAACGCGCTTGGTCGTCTCCTTTAGCGCCATATAACACGCTTGGTCGTCTCCTTTAGCGTCATATAACACGCTTGGTCGTCACACACAAGTGGATCATCACTTCTAACTAAAATAGTTTAAAACAAGACCTTTCCCGTCGGTCGCCTGTGTGCATTCGCTGCAGGCCCAGTCTCTGGTGTCCAACTTCAGCTGCGAACATCTCCTGTGCGTCCCTCTGGAGCCACACAGCCGGCAGCGAATCACCTCGAACCAACTGAAAGACAAAGAAAATCAACTTGGTTCCACACCTGGTCCTGTCTCGGGGACAAACTCTCGCGAGATCTGGCGACACAGAAACGCTAAAGTCTCTTTCTCCCAAAAAGACCAAATATGGCCGGGGCGCCTCTATTTTCCACATCTTCTTCTACAAGCAGACCAGGAAAGACGAGGCATGAAGTTTAACTGCAGACCCCCAAATAAATCAAATAAATACTACTACTAAATAATTATACTAAAAGCTTTTCGGAGGGGCCCAAAAACACAATAAACTTACAACAGATAATATACCAACCAAAACTCAATTTACCATGGACACAACACAGACATTTACAGAAGAAAAAATATATAAATAAGTAAAAACAAACAACAAAAAACGACAGATAAACGTCATGATACTTATGTCACAATACGATATTATTGTGATTTTAGACATATTGCAATATTCTGCGAAATATTGCAATTTATAACCTTTTTTCCAACTTCCAATTTCAAATTATATATATATATATATATATATATATATATATAACAAGGTATTAACTCTGCAGGGGGCCCAAACTTTTGCAGACGCCATTTTTTAGTTTTCTGTTATTTTGAAAGTGTAAATGATGAAATAAAATCTAACTTTTTGTGACATATTATACGAATGTCTAATCTGTCATTTGATGCCTTTTGGAGATTTTTCATCTTTTCTTGGCTTCTTTATGCTCATTAATACACAGACCCACTTACCCTAAAAACACCAACGCTGAACCCTAAGGAGAAGAAGATACATACCCGGTCTTGGCAGAGTGCGTCCGCCCGTCGTTGCAGAGGCAGCTGACAGCGTCGCAGTGCATGTAAACCTCCAGCAGTTCGGAATATGCGTTTTCCTCCAACTCCCATGAGGCATCTCTGCAGGAAAACATGACTTAGGACACAGGCTTCTGTTTCTTTCTACCCATATATAGAATATAGAAGATAGAAGATAGAAGATAGGATATAGAAGATAGAATATGGGATATAGAATATAGAATATAGAAGATAGATGATAGGATATAGAAGATAGGATATAGGATATAGAAGATAGAATATAGGATATAAAAGATAGAAGATAGGATATAGAATATAGAAGATAGTCTGTCCACCAGAGGACGCTCTACAACGTCCCTGATTATTTTTTTTGTTAATGTGTTTTTGTTTAAAGTTTCATATTACATATAAGTTTCATAAGTTTGTATTTTTATAAATTTTATTTATCAGAACTTTAATATATTTTGATGTTCCTCTGGGCTGGAGTTCCCATAGTAACTGACACTGAGGTGGTGTTACCATAGTTACCTCTCGGGGATGTAGATTCCCATCCTCTGCATCTCCTCCTGGAAGAGCTCCTTGTTGTTACAGAGAGTACATCTGAAGAAGAAGAGGCCGGCATTGTGGGCCTGACGCTGACACACACACACACACACACACACACACACACACACATACACACACACATACACAGACACACACAGACACACACACACAAACACAGACACACACAAACACACAGACACATAAACACAGACACAGACACACAAACACAGACACACACAAACACACACAGACACACAAACAAACACATACACACACATTGTGTTAATATTTTGTAAAAAGCACCAATAGTCAAACACTACAATATCGTTGCTGTAGCGATATCGAGGTATTTGGTCAAAAATATTGTGATATTAGATTTCCTCCAAATTGCCCTATTGTAATTTGGGTAAAGAGACACTATTGACATGCATTATTTTAGGGCTGTCCTCAACTAAAGACATTCTTAGTTGACAGAGCTGTGGTTGAGACTAGAAAAGCTCAATATAAATAGAGTTAAGGAACCATCTGGAAAACTGAGTTTCTACACAATCAAGCCTGCAAAAGCACCACTTTAAATCTGGTGTTCACCAGAAATAACTCATAAGTTTCTTGGAAATGAGGAATTAAGCATGAATAAGCATAAAAAATGACTTAACTAAAGAAATCTTAGTGGACTAAGACCAGAACCCCAGATTAGTCGACTAATGGACTCAGAGGGGACAGGCCTACGTTATATATATTTAATATAAGTCACACTACCTGCACACAGTCCCTGTGGAACCAGCTGCCGTGGCAGGACGGACATTTGAGGACGGAGTAGCTCAGGACGGGGTCGATGGAGTCCAAACAGACGGAGCAGGACTGAGGCAGACTGAGGTCTGAACTCACACACACAGACTGAGTGGGGCTGTGATCCGGACAGTACGACCTGGACACAGAGACACACAGAGACACACAGAGACACAGACACACACACAGAGACAGACACAGAGACACATAAACCCACAGAGACACAAACACACACACAGAGACACACACAGAGAGACACATAAACACACAGAGACACACAGAGACACAGAGACACACACAGAGAGACACATAAACACACAGAGACACACAGAGACACACAGAGACACAGACACACAGGCACACATAAACACACAGAGATACACACAGAGACACATAGAGATACACACAGAGACACACACAGACACACAAAGACACAGAGGCACACATAAACACACAGAGATACACACAGAGACACACAGAGACACACACACACACAGAGAGACACATAAACACACAGAGACACACAGAGACACATAAACACACAGAGACACACACAGACACACAAAGACACACACAGAGACACATCAGCCTCCTCTGAATGTCTTCCACTCAGTTCACCATGAGTCTTGGTGTGCGCAGCTTGTGCCTGAAGTTTTTACTTGTGTGTTGGTGCGTGCGTCTGTCTCTTTAAGAGAACAGCAGGGCCGGCCAGTGTGTGTGTGTGTGTGTGTGTGTGGGTGTGTGTGGGTTCCGGGTTCCCTGCACTAGCCATTTTTGTCGTCTTCTTCTTGTGTTATGGACTTATGAATTCCTGATAAAGGACGTGTTCAACGAGCAGTCAGCACTCACGGGAAGAGTCCGGTGAACTGGGAGACGTACTGGTGTCTCCGCCCGCAGGGATAGTGGACCGTCTTCCTGCAGCTCCGGACGTTACAGCCCACACACGCACCCTTCTTCTTACAGCAGGAACACTTCTGAAACCCAGGACACACACAGACACACACAGCAGACACACACAGACACACACAGCAGACACACACAGACACACACAGACACACACAGACACACACACAGACACACACACAGACACACACAGACACACACAGACACACACACAGACACACACAGCAGACACACACAGACACACACAGCAGACACACACAGACACACACACAGCAGACACACACAGCAGACACACACAGCAGACACACACAGCAGACACACACAGCAGACACACACAGACACACAGCAGACACACACAGACACACACACAGACACACACAGCAGACACACACAGACACACACAGCAGACACACACAGACACACACAGCAGACACACACAGACACACACAGCAGACACACACAGACACACACAGCAGACACACACAGACACACACAGCAGACACACACAGACACACACAGCAGACACACACAGACACACACAGCAGACACACACAGACACACACAGCAGACACACACAGACACACACAGCAGACACACACAGACACACAGCAGACACACATACAGACACACACAGCAGACACACACAGACACACACAGCAGACACACACAGACACACACAGACACACACAGCAGACACACACAGACACACACAGCAGACACACACAGACACACACAGCAGACACACACAGACACACACAGCAGACACACACAGACACACAGCAGACACACATACAGACACACACAGCAGACACACACACTTAACCCTCCTGTTGTCCTCCTGTCCTCCGGGTCAAATCTGTCCTTTTAATAAATGTCTCTATCTGAAATATGAGTTTCTTTTTAACCAAATTACCATAAAAATGGATTCCTTCCAACGCTCTTTCATTCCTCTGATCTTAACTATCAGTCAAAATAATTCATAATTTCTGCTTTTTTAACTCTAATATCAGGTATAATTCTATATAAATGAGGGTTATTGACCATGGATTCCAACAAGTATAAAACTAGTAAGGTGGTGGATGGAAACTAAAAAAAAAGTCAGAAAAAGGGACGAAAATGTCAGATTTTTGTCTGTTTTTGACCCGGGAGGACAACACGAGGCCGTGACCCAGTAACCCGACGGCTGAGCGGGGGTCTGGTTTCTCCAGAAATTCAAAGCCAGACCGTCATGGCGGCTCGTTCAGAGTAACATCTCATACTGTATATTACTAAAATAGATCCCCGAAACGTGTTTCTGAAAATATTATAAGGAGCAGCTGCTGAATCTGTCTTCATCTCACACACACACACACACACACACACACAGCTGCTGAATCTGTCTTCATCTCACACACACACACACACACACACACACAGCTGCTGAATCTGTCTTCATCTCACACACACACACACACAGCTGCTGAATCTGTCTTCATCTCACACACACACACACACACACACACAGCTGCTGAATCTGTCTTCATCTCACACACACACACACACACACACAGCTGCTGAATCTGTCTTCATCTCACACACACACACACACACACACACAGCTGCTGAATCTGTCTTCATCTCACACACACACACACACACACACACAGCTGCTGAATCTGTCTTCATCTCACACACACACACACACACACACACACACACACACACACACACACACACACCCCCCGCTGTCCACCGGTTATCGGCTCGGTGCGTCCGGCCTGAAGACGGACAGAAGCTGCTGGAGAGGACACAAGACGGACGTGCATGTCTCACCAGCCGAGCCGAGCGGCGGCTCTCCTGCCTGATGTCGTCCAGCAGGAAGCCGAAGACGCCCTCGTCCTCTTCTCCTCGCTGGTACACGCCACACGACGTCAGCTGGGACACAACACACACCGATGATGACTGGCAGGCGCCAAGTATGGATCTATTATTATATGTGTGTGTGTGTGTGTGTTACGTGTGTCTCTGTGTGTGTGTCTCTGTGTGTGTGTGTGTGTTACGTGTGTTACGTGTGTCTCTGTGTGTGTGTCTCTGTGTGTGTGTGTGTGTTACCTGTGTCTGTGTCTGTGTGTGTGTTACGTGTGTCTCTGTGTGTGTGTGTGTGTGTGTCTGTGTGTGTGTGTGTGTGTATGTGTGTACGTGTGTGTGCGTGCTGTGTGTGTGTGTGTGTGTGTGTGTGTGTATGCTGTGTGTGTGTGTGTGTGTGTGTGTGTCTGTGTGTGTGTGTGTGTGTCGGTGTTCTGTGTGTGTGTGTGTGTTGTATGTGTGTACGTGTGTGTGCGTGTGTGCGTGTGTGTGTGTGTGTGTGTGTGTGTCGTGTGTGTGTGTGTGTGTGTGTGTGTGTGTGTGTGTGTGTGTGTGTGTGTCTCTGTGTGTGTCTGTGTGTGTGTGTGTGTGTCTCTGTGTGTGTCTGTGTGTGTGTGTGTGTATGTGTTACGTGTGTCTCTGTGTGTGTGTGTGTGTGTGTGTGTCTGTGTGTGTGTGTGTGTGTGTGTGTGTGTGTGTGTCTGTGTGTGTCTGTGTGTGTGTGTGTGTGTGTCTGTGTGTGTGTGTGTTATGAAAATGTCGAACAGAAAGGCCTCAGAGGAACTTTTGGGGATATTAGCGGCCATTTCTTTCTGCCTCATAAAAAGGGGGGGGGGGGGATCAACACAGCATAGTATCATATGTATATTATTATTATTATTATTATTATTATTATTATTATTATTATTATTGCGTAGATATTTCCAGTGGCAGTACTGTATCGATACACGGGCGCCAAGTATGGATCTCTTATTATATATTATATATGTGTTAGTTAATAACATTGAAGTGAGATGAACAAACAGAGAAATGTTTCTTTTTAGATGAAACAGATGTTGAGAAGTTTCCTTTTGGGGACGACGTTAGAAATTGGGGAAAACAAATCAGAAGTTGGAGAAAAGGTTCTAAATTCTAATATATCTGGGACAAACATCCAGAAACCTGCAGGTCCGCTGCTACTCTGGTCTTCTAAATCAAGGCTGAAGACCTTTCTTTTTGATGTAATAAATTGAAATATATGGCAGAATATTGCAATATGTTTCAAATCCCAATATCATCGTATCGTGGCATTAGTATCGTGATGATATCGTGTCGGGAGGTGTCTGGTGACCCCCCCCCCCCATACTGTTTGCTCGTCTTGTTTTTGTCTTGTTTGAAGACACGTGAGGACAGACTCACCAAACAGAAGTAGTGGACAGACAGTTTCTCCTCTTTCAGCGTGACTTTCTCTCCAAACAGGAACGGGTCATCATCACTGAGTCTGCAGAGAGCACAGCCTGGACGGAGACAGGGGGACGGGGACGGAGGAAGAGAGAGACAGAGAGACAGGGACGGAGGAAGACAGAGACAGATGGAGGAAGAGAGAGAGACAGAGAGAGAGATGGAGGAAGAGAGAGAGACAGGGACGGAGGAAGACAGAGACAGATGGAGGAAGAGAGAGAGACAGAGAGAGAGATGGAGGAAGAGAGAGAGACAGAGAGAGAGATGGAGGAAGAGAGAGAGACAGAGAGAGAGATGGAGGAAGAGAGAGAGACAGAGAGAGAGATGGAGGAAGAGAGAGAGACAGGGACGGAGGAAGAGAGAGAGACAGAGACAGAGAGACAGGGACGGAGGAAGAGAGAGAGACAGGGACGGAGGAAGAGAGAGAGACAGGGACGGATGTAGAGCGAGACAGAGAGAGATGGAAGAAGAGAGAGAAAGGGACGGAGGAAGAGAGAGAGACAGTGATAAAAGTTTATTTACTAATTAAGTTAATTAAGTCCACATAGTGCTGTGTCCCGGCCCGCGGCGGGGACATGAGACAACGAGTGCAGAGGACTCACATTCCTCCTGCGTGCTGCCGCTGCCACCCTGCGACCTTCTCGCCTTCTTCTTCTTCATGTTGGTGTGGAGCGACCTGCAGGAAACCACCACAAAGGTCAGAGGTCACAGGAAACCACCACAAAGGTCAGAGGTCACAGGAAACCACCACCAAGGTCAGAGGTCACAGGAAACCACCACAAAGGTCAGAGGTCACAGGAAACCACCACAAAGGTCAGAGGTCACAGGAAACCACCACCAAGGTCAGAGGTCACAGGAAACCACCACAAAGGTCAGAGGTCACAGGAAACCACCACCAAGGTCAGAGGTCACAGGAAACCACCACAAAGGTCAGAGGTCACAGGAAACCACCACCAAGGTCAGAGGTCACAGGAAACCACCACAAAGGTCAGAGGTCACAGGAAACCACCACCAAGGTCAGAGGTCACAGGAAACCACCACCAAGGTCAGAGGTCACAGGAAACCACCACCAAGGTCAGAGGTCACAGGAAACCACCACAAAGGTCAGAGGTCACAGGAAACCACCACAAAGGTCAGAGGTCACAGGAAACCACCACCAAGGTCAGAGGTCACAGGAAACCACCACCAAGGTCAGAGGTCACAGGAAACCACCACCAAGGTCAGAGGTCACAGGAAACCACCACCAAGGTCGGAGGTCACAACTGAAAAGAATCGCCAGGGTGTAAAATAACAACAATAACAGCGGTAGAAACAATATATTGTTGTATAATTTTTGTAATAATTTTTTTGTATATTTATTTTTTGTATATTTGTTTCTATTTTTTGTATTTTTTTGCATATTTTTTTATATTGTTAATTTAGTAAATTTTTGTATAATATTTTTTTAAATTTTTTTGTATATTGTTTTATATTTATATTTTTATTTGCATATTTGTATACATTTTTTAAATAATGTTTTTGTATATTTTTTTGTATATTTATTTTTTGTATAATATATTTTTGCATTATTTTTTATATTATTATTTTAGTATATGTTTGTATAATAATTTTTTTAATTTTTTTTGTATATTGTTTTATATGTTATTTTCTATATATATATATTATTTTTGCATAATTCTTTTTGTATAATATTTGTTTTTGTATTTTCCAACGACCGGGGGAAGTCCAACGCCAGTTTTCAAAGTTTAACTTTTTTTCTCCACAATTATTTTATTTTATTTATTATTTTCATTGTTGACGGGGTTCTTATGCTCATATAGACATTTCTTTTCCGAAGCTTGAGGTTTTCTTTTTATTTATTTTAATTTTTTTTTGGGGAGGGTGAGATGGTAAAGATTGACTTTGGTCAACTACTTTTTTTTATTTTTTTACTTGCCCGAGTGGAAAAAACAACCTGGTGAGACACTCAGGGAGAATTCTAGTACTTTATGCAGTTTTTCCCTCATTTTGTATTTATTCATGAGGTTTAAATACATTTTGGTGACTTTTTCTGCACTGATTTGTCTTAATGAGCATAAACATTTACCACAAAGTTGTCAAATTGCTCAACAAGACCACCTTTTTAGTCCAAACACACACACACACACACACACAGAGATATAGACACCTACTTACACACACACACAAACACACAAACATCCACACTAGGGTGACCAGACGTCCCCGGTTTCCGGGGACAGTCCCCAGTTTTGGTGACCTGTCCCCGGAAATGTCCCCGGTTTTCACTGTGACTGACAGACCCGATACTGGAATGAAAGAAAGAAAACACCGACCAGAAGCCGATAGTCGCTCCAGACAGCCAGAGCCAGCGCTGCTCAGAGCTCAGAGATGTTTTAGAAAGCCGTATTTTACCATGCTAAAATCACTGATTATTTACATGGAGTCTGGTGGAGATATGCTGCTCTATACACGCTAAAAGTAGTGATTATTTACATGGAGTCTGGTGGAGATATGCTGCTCTATACACGCTAAAAGTAGTGATTATTTACATGGAGTCTGGTGGAAATATGCTGCTCTATACATGCTAAAAGTAGTGATTATTTACGTGGAGTCTGGTGGAGATATGCTGCTCTATACACGCTAAAAGTAGTGATTATTTACATGGAGTCTGGTGGAGATATGCTGCTCTATACACACTAAAAGTAGTGATTATTTACATGGAGTCTGGTGGAGATATGCTGCTCTATACACGCTAAAATCACTGATTATTTACATGGAGTCTGGTGGAAATATGCTGCTCTATACATGCTAAAAGTAGTGATTATTTACATGGAGTCTGGTGGAGATATGCTGCTCTATACACGCTAAAAGTAGTGATTATTTACATGGAGTCTGGTGGAGATATGCTGCTCTATACACGCTAAAAGTCAGTGATTATTTACATGGAGTCTGGTGGAGATATGCTGCTCTATACACGCTAAAAGTCAGTGATTATTTACATGGAGTCTGGTGGAGATATGCTGCTCTATACACGCTAAAAGTAGTGATTATTTACATGGAGTCTGGTGGAGATATGCTGCTCTATACACCCTAAAAGTAGTGATTATTTACATGGAGTCTGGTGGAGATATGCTGCTCTATACATGCTAAAAGTAGTGATTATTTACATGGAGTCTGGTGGAGATATGCTGCTCTATACACCCTAAAAGTAGTGATTATTTACATGGAGTCTGGTGGAGATATGCTGCTCTATACACGCTAAAAGTAGTGATTATTTACATGGAGTCTGGTGGAGATATGCTGCTCTATACACCCTAAAAGTAGTGATTATTTACATGGAGTCTGGTGGAGATATGCTGCTCTATACATGCTAAAAGTAGTGATTATTTACATGGAGTCTGGTGGAGATATGCTGCTCTATACACGCTAAAAGTCAGTGATTATTTACATGGAGTCTGGTGGAGATATGCTGCTCTATACACGCTAAAAGTCAGTGATTATTTACATGGAGTCTGGTGGAGATATGCTGCTCTATACACGCTAAAAGTAGTGATTATTTACATGGAGTCTGGTGGAGATATGCTGCTCTATACACGCTAAAAGTAGTGATTATTTACATGGAGTCTGGTGGAGATATGCTGCTCTATACACGCTAAAAGTAGTGATTATTTACATGGAGTCTGGTGGAGATATGCTGCTCTATACACGCTAAAAGTCAGTGATTATTTACATGGAGTCTGGTGGAGATATGCTGCTCTATACACGCTAAAAGTAGTGATTATTTACATGGAGTCTGGTGGAGATATGCTGCTCTATACACGCTAAAAGTAGTGATTATTTACATGGAGTCTGGTGGAGATATGCTGCTCTATACACGCTAAAAGTAGTGATTATTTACATGGAGTCTGGTGGAGATATGCTGCTCTATACACGCTAAAAGTAGTGATTATTTACATGGAGTCTGGTGGAGATATGCTGCTCTATACACGCTAAAAGTAGTGATTATTTACATGGAGTCTGGTGGAGATATGCTGCTCTATACACGCTAAAAGTAGTGATTATTTACATGGAGTCTGGTGGAGATATGCTGCTCTATACACGCTAAAAGTAGTGATTATTTACATGGAGTCTGGTGGAGATATGCTGCTCTATACACGCTAAAAGTACTGATTATTTACATGGAGTCTGGTGGAGATATGCTGCTCTATACACGCTAAAAGTAGTGATTATTTACATGGAGTCTGGTGGAGATATGCTGCTCTATACACGCTAAAAGTCAGTGATTATTTACATGGAGTCTGGTGGAGATATGCTGCTCTATACACGCTAAAAGTCAGTGATTATTTACATGGAGTCTGGTGGAGATATGCTGCTCTATACACGCTAAAAGTCACTGATTATTTACATGGAGTCTGGTGGAGATATGCTGCTCTATACACGCTAAAAGTAGTGATTATTTACATGGAGTCTGGTGGAGATATGCTGCTCTATACACGCTAAAAGTAGTGATTATTTACATGGAGTCTGGTGGAGATATGCTGCTCTATACACGCTAAAAGTAGTGATTATTTACATGGAGTCTGGTGGAGATATGCTGCTCTATACACGCTAAAAGTCAGTGATTATTTACATGGAGTCTGGTGGAGATATGCTGCTCTATACACGCTAAAAGTAGTGATTATTTACATGGAGTCTGGTGGAGATATGCTGCTCTATACACGCTAAAAGTAGTGATTATTTACATGGAGTCTGGTGGAGATATGCTGCTCTATACACGCTAAAAGTAGTGATTATTTACATGGAGTCTGGTGGAGATATGCTGCTCTATACACGCTAAAAGTAGTGATTATTTACATGGAGTCTGGTGGAGATATGCTGCTCTATACACGCTAAAAGTAGTGATTATTTACATGGAGTCTGGTGGAGATATGCTGCTCTATACACGCTAAAAGTAGTGATTATTTACATGGAGTCAGGTGGAGATATGCTGCTCTATACACGCTAAAAGTCACTGATTATTTACATGGAGTCTGGTGGAGATATGCTGCTCTATACACCCTAAAAGTAGTGATTATTTACATGGAGTCTGGTGGAGATATGCTGCTCTATACACGCTAAAAGTAGTGATTATTTACATGGAGTCTGGTGGAGATATGCTGCTCTATACACGCTAAAAGTAGTGATTATTTACATGGAGTCTGGTGGAGATATGCTGCTCTATACACGCTAAAAGTAGTGATTATTTACATGGAGTCTGGTGGAGATATGCTGCTCTATACACGCTAAAAGTAGTGATTATTTACATGGAGTCTGGTGGAGATATGCTGCTCTATACATGCTAAAAGTAGTGATTATTTACATGGAGTCTGGTGGAGATATGCTGCTCTATACACGCTAAAAGTAGTGATTATTTACATGGAGTCTGGTGGACTTTTATGTTTTGAAAAGGATCTTAATCTTTAACGACGTGTTTTGGAGGTATTTACGCTTCTGAGCTGAAAATGTCCCCGGATATTGTCTGAGAAATCTGGTCCCCTTAATCCACACAAACACACACGTTACGGTTAAATAAATATGTTTCCGTCGAGTTAATTAACAAAATATGTTCAACACGTCGCTAATAAATATAAATATGTCTCTGCAGTGGATTCAGAGAAACAGACTAACAGACTAACAGTAAAGTGAGTTTCAGGTTCAAAAACCCCCAAAAAGTAAATAATCTTCAACAGATTTAACAGATAACGTCAAAAAACAAAGAATTGTCCGCGAGGAGACGTTGAAGAGACACTTACTTCTCATTCGGGGGTGAAAACCGTCAGATTACGAGCATTTTCGTACCGTTTTGTGAGGATTTATTCCGGTTGTTTACGTTTGATTTTCCGTCGAGTTTTAAATTTCCCTCTTTCAAAACAAAAGGACCTCATTTCCTCTTTTTTCTTCTTTGTGGATTATTTTTACGGCAGACTAGGCCACGCACCGACGAACAGCGCCGAGTCACCCCGCTGGTTCCACCCAGTGGCCACTCGCGGTATTGCAACAGAAACTTCCCCCTGTAACGGTCGGTTCCTATCATAGACTGTATATTATTATTATAATATTAACGGTCTATGGTTTCTATGGAGAAAACGAATGATTTGAGAGAAGTTTTCATACCAACAGCAAAAATAATAATATTTACAACAAAAAAAAAGTTTAAATATAAATTTTTAAAATTATTTCTGAGGAAAAAAAATCTCTCTCAAAATACTTTTTAAACTCTCAAATATATATTTTTTCTATCAGTGGGAAAAAATGTTCTCACTCAAAAAAATGCTTCAGAACATCTTTGTTCTCGGGGGCGGGGCCACGTCCCTATTGGCCAGTTGGGTGAGCACCGTCTTGTCTGGGAGTCCGTCTGATTCATTACACCATTGTCACCGTCACAGATCCGCTGCCTTAGTTGAGCGTGAAAGCTAGCGTTAGCGTTAGCTAACTAGCAGCCAGCCCACCTCTAAATAAATCCTTTTAATAACATTTATTAACAGTAAAAGTGAAAACACTGAACAGGAAGTCACAGAAACTCTCACTTCCTGTTAGGTCCGATTCCAATTTAACCCTCATGTTGTCCTCATGTTGCCTTCATGTTGTCCTCATGTTGTCCTCATGTTGTCCTCATGTTGCCTTCATGTTGTCCTCATGTTGTCTTGACCTCATGTTGTCCTCATGTTGCCTTCATGTTGTCCTCATGTTGTCCTCATGTTGCCTTCATGTTGTCCTCATGTTGCCTTCATGTTGTCCTCATGTTGTCCTCATGTTGTCTTGTCCTCATGTTGTCTTGTCCTCATGTTACCTTCATGTTGCCCTCATGTTGTCCTCATGTTGCCCTCATGTTGTCTTCATGTTGCCCTCATGTTGTCTTCATGTTGCCCTCATGTTGTCATCATGTTGTCCTCATGTTGTCTTGTACTCATGTTACCTTCACGTTGTCCTCATGCTGTCTTCATGTTGTCTTCATGTTGTCCTCATGTTGTCTTCATGTTGTCTTCATGTTGTCCTCATGTTGTCTTCATGTTGTCCTCATGTTGTCTTCATGTTGTCTTCATGTTGTCCTCATGTTGTCCTCATGTTGCCCTCATGTTGTCATCATGTTGTCCTCATGTTGTCTTGTACTCATGTTACCTTCACGTTGTCCTCATGCTGTCTTCATGTTGTCTTCATGTTGTCCTCATGTTGTCTTCATGTTGTCTTCATGTTGTCCTCATGTTGTCTTCATGTTGTCCTCATGTTGCCCTCATGTTGTCCTCATGTTGTCTTCATGTTGTCCCCATGTTGTCCCCATGTTGTCCTCATGTTGTCCTCATGTTGTCTTTATGTTGTCTTCATGTTGTCCTCATGTTGTCCTCATGTTGTCTTCATGTTGTCCCCATGTTGTCTTTATGTTGTCTTCATGTTGTCCTCATGTTGTCTTCATGTTGCCCTCATGTTGTCCCCATGTTGTCCTCATGTTGTCTTCATGTTGCCCTCATGTTGTCTTCATGTTGTCCTCATGTTGTCCTCATGTTGTCTTTATGTTGTCTTCATGTTGTCCTCATGTTGTCTTTATGTTGTCTTCATGTTGTCCTCATGTTGCCCTCATGTTGTCCCCATGTTGTCCCCATGTTGTCTTCATGTTGTCCTCATGTTGTCCCCATGTTGTCCCCATGTTGTCTTCATGTTGTCCTCATGTTGCCCTCATGTTGCCCTCATGTTGTCCTCATGTCCTCATGTTGTCTTCATGTTGCCCTCATGTTGTCCCCATGTTGTCCCCATGTTGTCCTCATGTTGTCCTCATGTTGTCTTCATGTTGTCTTTATGTTGTCTTCATGTTGTCCTCATGTTGTCTTCATGTTGCCCTCATGTTGTCCCCATGTTGTCCTCATGTTGTCTTCATGTTGTCCCCATGTTGTCTTCATGTTGTCCTCATGTTGTCTTCATGTTGTCCCCATGTTGTCCTCATGTTGTCCCCATGTTGTCCTCATGTTGTCCTCATGTTGTCTTTATGTTGTCTTCATGTTGTCTTCATGTTGTCCTCATGTTGTCTTCATGTTGTCTTCATGTTGTCCTCATGTTGTCTTCATGTTGTCCTCATGTTGCCCTCATGTTGTCCTCATGTTGTCCTCATGTTGTCTTCATGTTGTCTTCATGTTGTCCTCATGTTGCCCTCATGTTGCCCTCATGTTGTCCTCATGTCCTCATGTTGTCTTCATGTTGTCCCCATGTTGTCCCCATGTTGTCCTCATGTTGTCCTCATGTTGTCTTTATGTTGTCCTCATGTTGTCTTCATGTTGTCCTCATGTTGTCTTTATGTTGTCTTTATGTTGTCTTCATGTTGTCCTCATGTTGTCCTCATGTTGTCTTCATGTTGTCTTTATGTTGTCTTCATGTTGTCCTCATGTTGTCTTCATGTTGTCTTCATGTTGTCCCCATGTTGTCTTCATGTTGTCCTCATGTTGTCTTCATGTTGCCCTCATGTTGTCTTCATGTTGTCCTCATGTTGTCCTCATGTTTGTCTCTTATGTTGTCTTCATGTTGTCCTCATGTTGGTCTTTATGTTGTCTTCATGTTGCTCCTCATGTTGTCTTTATGTTGTCTTCATGTTGTCTTCATGTTGTCCTCATGTTGTCTTCATGTTGTCCCCATGTTGTCTTCATGTTGTCCTCATGTTGTCTTCTATGTTGCCCTCATGTTGTCTTCATGTTGTCCTCATGTTGTCCTCATGTTGTCTTTATGTTGTCTTCATGTTGTCCTCATGTTGTCTTTATGTTGTCTTCATGGTTGTTGCCTCATGTTGTCCTCATGTTGTCTTCATGTTGTCTTTATGTTGTCTTCATGTTGTCCTCATGTTGTCTTCATGTTGTCCCCATGTTGTCTTCATGTTGTCCTCATGTTGTCTTCATGTTGCCCTCATGTTGTCTTTATGTTGTCTTCATGTTGTCCTCATGTTGTCTTTATGTTGTCTTCATGTTGTCCTCATGTTGTCTTTATGTTGTCTTCATGTTGTCCTCATGTTGTCTTCATGTTGTCCTCATGTTGCCCTCATGTTGTCCTCATGTTGTCCTCATGTTGTCTTCATGTTGTCTTCATGTTGTCCTCATGTTGTCTTCATGTTGCCCTCATGTTGTCCCCATGTTGTCCTCATGTTGTCTTCATGTTGCCCTCATGTTGTCTTCATGTTGTCCTCATGTTGTCCTCATGTTGTCTTTATGTTGTCTTCATGTTGTCCTCATGTTGTCCTCATGTTGTCTTCATGTTGTCTTTATGTTGTCTTCATGTTGTCCTCATGTTGTCTTCATGTTGTCCCCATGTTGTCTTCATGTTGTCCTCATGTTGTCTTCATGTTGCCCTCATGTTGTCTTCATGTTGTCCTCATGTTGTCCTCATGTTGTCTTTATGTTGTCTTCATGTTGTCCTCATGTTGTCTTTATGTTGTCTTCATGTTGTCCTCATGTTGTCTTTATGTTGTCTTCATGTTGTCTTCATGTTGTCCTCATGTTGTCTTCATGTTGTCCCCATGTTGTCTTCATGTTGTCCTCATGTTGTCTTCATGTTGCCCTCATGTTGTCTTCATGTTGTCCTCATGTTGTCCTCATGTTGTCTTTATGTTGTCTTCATGTTGTCCTCATGTTGTCTTTATGTTGTCTTCATGTTGTCCTCATGTTGTCTTTATGTTGTCTTCATGTTGTCTTCATGTTGTCCTCATGTTGTCTAGACCTGCTCTATCTGTAAAGTGTCTCGAGATAACTCTTGTTATGAATTGATACTATGAATAAACCCCCCCCCCCCAAAAAAAAACAACAACATAAAGATAAGGGGGGCGAAGGTTAAGTGTTTCTATTTGTTTACGTTATGTTGACTGTTAATAATAAGTGTATCTACATTTAATCATCATAAGCGATCATTTTATATTTATAGTTATATATTCAGAATTTAATTTTAAAATGCTGTCTATATTCTTTTTTTTACTTTTTTAGCCCTCTCCTTGTTTATTTGTCCTTTTTGACCGTAAAATGTTAATATCAATTATATAATTATTAATAAATTTACAGTCTATGTTTTTGACTTTCTGCTATTTACATTCCTGAAAAATATGAGAAAATCCAAGTTGGGGGGGGGGACTGCGACATCTAGTGACTAAACATTATCAATGTTATTAATTACACCTTTGATTTAATTAAGATATTGGACTTAGCTGCATAATATATCCATAACCAATTTAGTCCAATTCATTAAAAACGTGATGTTCATTCTTAGATTTGTTGGGGCATTTCCACCCCCCCCCTTTATTTCTAACAGTTGGTTTGATCCAACCAAGCCGTTGCTACGGAGACGAACTCACACACACACCACCGACATTCGTCAACAGTAAGTCTTTAGTTGATATTTTACCGTTAAATGGCGACTAATGTTAACGTTACATGAGGTTTTAATTTACTTAAAGACTCCGTAACATCGTGTTTACCGTCGGGTTTTAAATTAAATTAGCACTTTGTAGCTAATGGCAGGAAACGATTGAGAATTTATGCTAACGCATAACGTCTCAATGAGCCGAAAAATGACCAAAAACATACTTATAATGTCTAAAAATAGACACAACGATAAGACAATATTCACATACTGACAACAAATGACCAAAAACATACAAAAATACTACAAAGAGACACAAAACGACCAAAAACATACAAAAATGACTACAAAGAAAGGTAAAATGACTAATAATCAATGTAAATCGACAACAAGGAGACACAAATTACCAAAAATGTACACAAAACGACCCAAATGACCCAAAATGACTACAAGAGACACAAGACACCCACAATGTGTGTATATATGTGTGATATAAGAATATGGTACTGTCCGGTTATGTCGACCTCATCAAAACAATGAATTATTTAATGACCTCCACGCAGACTTGTCTCAGATAGTTACTCCAGTCTGTTGTTGTGTCCTTGTTGATCCCAAGCTCCCCATTGCACAGCTTCCCCGATGTCATTTCCCAGGCCCAGATGTAGATGAAACGACAGTAACAAATGGAAGACGAGATTGAGCGAACCAGTTGCCGTTGCGAATATTGATCTTCTGATAGCAGGCCCTGAGTGTGCACTTCCAGAAGATTTCTTTGCCAAAGTACAGCTTCATGAGATGGTCGTTCTTGCATCTTCGTTCTTTTGGTAGTAGAACACGATCTTGAAAAAATTTCACAGCTTCCTCCTCAGTAGTTGGCAGGCTAAAGAGGTTCATCTTTCTAGCCGAAAATGAGGTCGAGATAACAGGCGGAATAACGGGCGGAAAAGATAACGGTCGAGATAACGGGCGGAATAACGGGCTAACGAATGAGGTCGAGATAACCGGAGATAACGGGCGGAATAACGGGCTAACGAATGAGGTCGAGATAACCGGAGATAACGGGCGGAATAACGGGCTAACGAATGAGGTCGAGATAACCGGAGATAACGGGCGGAATAACGGGCGGAAAAGATAACGAAAACATTAAATAATTCATTGTTTTGATGAGGTCGAGATAACCGGACAGTACCAAGAATATATATGTGTGTATATGTGCTTGTTGTGTTATGGTTGTCTTGCTACTGGATGCCTTAACTTTCCTTCGGGATGAATAAAGAATCTACCTTTCTTTCTATCTTTCTATCTATCTGTCTGTCTAAGCAGGGGAGTGAGAAACACGAGGAAGAGAAGAGGGGATCATGCCAAAAAAAGGAGGAG
>CM057256.1:834565-839565 GCA_029931835.1 Etheostoma nigrum
GTGCCCTGCTACGTCCTGCTTCGTCCTGCTACGTCCCGCTACGTCCTGCTTTGTCTTGCTACGTCCTGCTACATCCTGCTACGTCCTGCTTTGTCCTGCTACATCCTGCTACGTCTTGCTACGTCCTGCTACATCCTGCTACGTCCTGCTTCGTCTTGCTTCGTCCTGCTACGTCCCGCTACGTCCTGCTTTGTCCTGCTGTGCCCTGCTACGTCCTGCTTCGTCTTGCTACGTCCTGCTACATCCTGCTACGTCCTGCTTTGTCCTGCTGTGCCCTGCTACGTCCTGCTTCGTCCTGCTACGTCCCGCTACGTCCTGCTTCGTCTTGCTACGTCCTGCTACATCCTGCTACGTCCTGCTTTGTCCTGCTGTGCCCTGCTACGTCCTGCTTCGTCCTGCTACGTCCCGCTACGTCCTGCTTTGTCTTGCTACGTCCTGCTACATCCTGCTACGTCCTGCTTTGTCCTGCTACGTCCTGCTACGTCCTGCTACGTCCTGCTACATCCTGCGTCCTGCTACGTCCTGCTACGTCCTGCTTTGTCCTGCTGTGCCCTGCTACGTCCTGCTACGTCCTGCTACGTCCCGCTACGTCCTGCTTCGTCTTGCTACGTCCTGCTACGTCCTGCTACGTCCTGCTTTGTCCTGCTGTGCCCTGCTACGTCCTGCTACGTCCTGCTACATCCTGCTACGTCCTGCTTTGTCCTGCTGCGTCCTGCTACGTCCTGCTTCGTCTTGCTACGTCCTGCTACGTCCTGCTACGTCCTGCTACGTCCTGCTACGTCCTGCTGTGCCCTGCTGTGCCCTGCTACGTCCTGCTACGTCCTGCTACGTCCTGCTTCGTCCTGCTACGTCCTGCTACATCCTGCTACGTCCTGCTTTGTCCTGCTGTGCCCTGCTACGTCCTGCTACGTCCTGCTTCGTCCTGCTACGTCCTGCTGTGCCCTGCTACGTCCTGCTACGTCCTGCTTCGTCCTGCTTCGTCCTGCTTCGTTCTGCTACGTCTTGCTACGTCCTGCTACGTCCTGCTTCGTCCTGCTACGTCCTGCTATGTCCTGCTTCGTCCTGCTACGTCCTGCTACGTCCTGCTTCGTCCTGCTTCGTCCTGCTGTGCCCTGCTACGTCCTGCTACGTCCTGCTACGTCCTGCTTCGTCCTGCTACGTCCTGCTTCGTCCTGCTACGTCCTGCTTTGTCCTGCTGTGCCCTGCTACGTCCTGCTACGTCCTGCTACGTCCTGCTTCGTCCTGCTTCGTCCTGCTTCGTCCTGCTACGTCCTGCTGTGCCCTGCTACGTCCTGCTTCGTCCTGCTACGTCCTGCTGTGGCCTGCTACGTCCTGCTACATCCTGTTACGTCCTGATTCGTCCTGCTACGTCCTGCTTCGTCCTGCTGTGCCCTGCTACGTCCTGCTGTGCCCTGCTTCGTCCTGCTACGTACTGCTACGTCCTGCTACGTCCTGCTACGTCCTGCTACGTCCTGCTTCGTCCTGCTACGTCCTGCTACGTCCTGCTTCGTCCTGCTGTGCCCTGCTACGTCCTGCTGTGCCCTGCTTCGTCCTGCTGTGCCCTGCTACGTCCTGCTTCGTCCTGCTACGTCCTGCTACGTCCTGCTTCGTCCTGCTACGTCCTGCTACGTCCTGCTGAGCCTTGTAATGCCGCACAGTGCCTTGCTATGCCATGAACTACTACAAAGAACTACTACAAACTACTACTTTTTGGGACTGTTATTGCCACTCTTCATTCTAACCCCAACCGGTCGTCAGACACCGTCTATCAAGAGCCTGGGTCTGGGCCTGGGTCTGGGTCTGAGTCTGAGTCTGGGCCTGGGTCTGGGCCTGGGCCTGGGTCTGGGTCTGGGTCTGGGTCTGGGTCTGAGTCTGGGCCTGGGTCTGGGCCTGGGCCTGGGTCTGGGTCTGGGTCTGGGTCTGGGTCTGTCCCAGGTTTCTTCCCAAAGGGGAGTTTTTCCTCGCCACTGTTGCCCTGTTGCTTGCTCTGGAGGAAACTACTAGACCTGTTGGGTCCTTGTAGATTCTGGAGTATGGTCTAGACCTGCTCTATCTGTAAAGGGTCTCGAGATAACTTGTTATGAATTGATACTATAAATAAAATTGAATTGAATTGAATTTCGTCCCTTTAGTGTTCAGAGGAACGTTTTTGACCAACTCGGGGAGACGGATCAGTCCAACGTCTGGTTGGTGAGGGATCTTCTTCTGCGGCCTTCAGATTCATTATGTCTCTGGTTGTTTTTTCAGGACGCAGGTCTCGTCCCACAGCCGGCAGCAGCGGGCGGATCTGCAGGATGCAAAGTTCACTGTGGAGCAGCAGAACAAAACCGTGATGAACAAGATCCAGAGACTGTACAGTGAAGCCATCGCAGCGTACGAGAGCGCTCACATGGACAGGGTACCTCAAGCTTTCTGAGACACATTAATAGTCCGTAGAGCAGCGTTTAGTCCGGACCCAAAGCAAGGCAGCTTCATCTGTAGAGCAGCGTTTAGTCCGGACCCAAAGCAAGGCAGCTTCATCTGTAGAGCAGCGTTTAGTCCGGACCCAAAGCAAGGCAGCTTCGTCTGTAGAGCAGCGTTTAGTCCGGACCCAAAGCAAGGCAGCTTCATCTGTAGAGCAGCGTTTAGTCCGGACCCAAAGCAAGGCAGCTTCATCTGTAGAGCAGCGTTTAGTCCGGACCCAAAGCAAGGCAGCTTCATCTGTAGAGCAGCGTTTAGTCCGGACCCAAAGCAAGGCAGCTTCATCTGTAGAGCAGCGTTTAGTCCGGACCCAAAGCAAGGCAGCTTCATCTGTAGAGCAGCGTTTAGTCCGGACCCAAAGCAAGGCAGCTTCGTCTGTAGAGCAGCGTTTAGTCCGGACCCAAAGCAAGGCAGCTTCGTCTGTAGAGCAGCGTTTAGTCCGGACCCAAAGCAAGGCAGCTTCGTCTGTAGAGCAGCGTTTAGTCCGGACCCAAAGCAAGGCAGCTTCATCTGTAGAGCAGCGTTTAGTCCGGACCCAAAGCAAGGCAGCTTCATCTGTAGAGCTGTTTCAGCAACTGGGCAATTCAAAGTGCTTTACACAAAAACAGTTAAAAAATAAACACAAAAATTAAAGTTACAGTGCAGTATTAGAAATGATACACTAAAGAAATGAACAACCATTTAAAGAAAGGTCTTCAGAGCAGCAGCGGAGGTTGGTCCAGACTATACTCTGGGTTATGAACTAGGTCGTCGATTGGTCCCACGACAACCCACTCCCCAAAGGGAGGTATAAATACCCGTCCAGGGGTCCGTAAACCTTGTCCTTCTTACCTGTAAATTAGTTCCTAATTGATTTCAGACACCCCTATAGTGGACCGTACCATCTTAATCTTTTTTATTTGTTATGGATGTTTTGAATGCAGAAAGTTTAACAATACAGGAGAATAGTTACAGAATGGAAATGGTTGACTGCCTCTGATGTCTCTGGCCGGCCATGAGTTAACATTTAGCAAAGCTCTTCTTCACACGAGCAATACCCAGTAGTCCTAGTACTCTCCCGTCTCTCTGCGTCTGTCCCTCTGTCTTTCTGTGTCTCTGCCTCTCTGTATTTCTGCATCTGTCTCTCTGTGTCTCTGTCCCTCTGCCTCCCTGTGTGTCTGACTCTCTGACTCTATGCCTCTGTCTCTCTGCCTCTCTGTGCCTCTGCGTCTGTCTCTCTGCCCCCCTGTGTCTTTGTCTCTCTGCCTCTGCCTCTCTGTCCCTCTGCCTCGCTGTATCTCCCTGTATCTGCCTCCCTGTGTCTTTGTCTCTCTGCCTTCCTGTGTCTCTGTCTCTCTGCCTCTGTCTCTAACTCTCTGTGCCTATGCGTCTATGTCTCTAACTCTCTGTGCCTCTGTCTCCCTGTGGACAGAAAGCAGCGCTGATGCTGGAGAACAACAACAAGCTGAAGGAGAAGCTGCTGCAGAACCAGCAGGACGAGCAGCTGAGCAACGCCGAGACGCAGCAGCTGTCTCTGCTGATCAGCAGGACGCAGAAGCTGGTGGAGAAGACGGACGCAGATATGAGGATGGTGAAGACGCTGCAGGTCAGTGAGACGTCACGTCGCACAACACACACTAACAGAACATAATGTAGAAGCGATGGCGTAGCTACGGCGTGGAGTAAAACAGCCTTTAATGTTAATGGTACGCCCCAGTCTAGGGGTGCCTAGGACGCAACACAAACCGAAATAACTTGCCCCATCTTCCCCGTCCCCCAAGCAGCCACAAAACGTAAGTGTTGGTCCCAATATATTTATTGGACAAAATTATATATATTTCACATAAATGTTAATTAAACAAAGATATACTGTAACTAAACTATAGGGTGGCCTACTATCAAAACAACAAACAAAACAACCCTGTCTTGAAAGTAAGAAGGTAACCTAACAAACCATAAAGGCCAAAAGAACAACAATAACTTACCTTCCTAACTAAGGAAAACAGGAGACAACTAAACACATTTAAAGGTCCACCCATACAACTAGAAACTGAACAACAGACAAGAAAAGACACCATGTGGCGGGTTGGGAGGCGAGGAGAGATGGAGGACGCCTGCTGGCTTCCCTCTGTCTCTCTCCCTGTCGTCGCCATGTTGCTCCCTTAAATAGGCGGTGGTGCACAGCTGCCACCAATCCCAGATAGCTGCCTCCACCAATCAGCTTTGAGCACAGCCTAGAGAAAAACAGGGCATGCACACACACACACACACACACACACACACACACACACACACACACACACACACACACACACACACACACACACACACACACACACACACACACACACACACAACAAAGACGACCCCAGTCGTAACAGTTAAGTTCCTCCGAACCTCTGTCTCGGCCTCGTCCCCCAGGACACCGTCATCGGTCTGCGGGAGACGCTGGACTCCAGTCAGACGGAGAACTCGTCGGAGGAAACCGACCTGTCGGCCGCCAGGAACCAGGTCAACAGGAAGACTCACGAGCTGCGCGACCAGCTGAGTCAGGCGCACGC
>CM057256.1:842065-844565 GCA_029931835.1 Etheostoma nigrum
CTCATTTCCAAGAACTTTCTGGATCAGAACCGTAACAAACTTTGGAAAGTGACAATAGAAAATCGGAAAAAGTGACAAAAAAATCATAAAAAATTTAAAATAGACAAAAAACATCATAAAAATATATAAAAATTGGAAAAAGTGACAAAAAACATCATAAAAATATATAAAAATTGGAAAAAGTGACAAAAAAACATCAACCCTAACGACAAATGTGACAAAAACTTATTTAAAAAAAGAAAATGACAAATTGGAAAAAAAAACGTGTTCAAAAATTGAGAAAAATATTTTTTTTTAAATGCCAAAAATTTGAAAAGGCAACAAACAAAATTGGAATAAAATTGACAAAAAACTTTGAGAAAAGTGTAGAAAAAAAACAAATGTTGAATTTTCTTCCCGTCGGCCATGCAACTTTTGTCAAATTCGACTCGTTTCCAAGAACTTTCTGGATCAGAACAAACGTTGGAAAAAGGAACAAATTATGGAAAAAACAAAACATCAAAAACACCCAATTCCAAACACTTTGGAAAGAAGGCGGCAAAAAAAATTGGAATAAAACAAAAACGTCGAGAAAAGTGCTGAAAAAAAAACGTTTTTTTAAGCGCTGAAAAAAGTGACAAAAAAATCGGAAAAAGTGACAAAAGCATAAAAAATTGAAAATAGACAAAAAAACATAAAAATATATAAAAATTGGAAAAAGTGACAAAATAAAACATCCACCCTAACGGCAAATGTGACAAAAAGTTATTTAAAAAAAGAAAATGACAAATTGAAAAAAAAAATGTGTTAAAAAATTGAGAAAAACAAAAAAAAACGCCTTCTTTCCAAAACAAATTGGAATAAAAATCAACCAAAACGTAGAGAGAAGTGCAGATAAAGCCAAGGTGTAGATAAAAAGTAGATGTACATGTAGATGTGGAGAAAGACGAGCGGAGCGGCAGCTTCTGTACAGGAACGCCATTTAATAGTTATTATAGACATTTTATATACATTTCAACATTTCTATGTGGAACAATCTTTAAAATCTGCTTCGTCGTCTGGAAATCCCCAAAAAACAAAATATTACAAAACTCAAACTGATCAGGACGTTTTCTCCATTTTTCTGGAAGACTAGAAAAAATACTTTAATTGTTTTAATCATGCAATTACACAAAGCCCAAAATAGTCGTTATTACACAGGGGGGGGAGATCTGACCAATCAGGAGACGCCCACTCATCCCTTCAGCTTAAAAAACAACTTTAAATTAAAAACCATGAAATCAAACTCCTCGGGGGAGGGGGGGATGTTCAGCCAATCAGGTGGCAGCTTTTGTTTTGAATGAGGCGTCTGATTGGACCGTTTCTCCTTAAAAGATAAGGACGAGCCTTAAAAAACCAAAAACAAAGACATAAATAACTTTATTAACTTGTTTGTTGTTGACGTGAAGAGAAAACTCACACAGTGATGTGAAGAGGAGGAGGAGGGGAGGGAGGGAGGAAGAGGAGGAGGAGGGAGGAAGAGGAGGAGGAGGGAGGGAGGAAGAGGAGGAGGAGGGGGAGGGAGGGAGGAAGAGGAGGAGGAGGGAGGGAGGAAGAGGAGGAAGAGGAAAAGGAGGAGGAAGGGGAGAGGAGGAATTGCAAGAAGGGAGGAACATCTCTTTTCTTTCCTCCATCTCTCCTTCCCCGGTGAGACTCCGTGTGGCGACTGGACGGCGAGGACCCAGAATCCTTTGCGGCGCCGTTAACGAGACGTTTTCCACGTTTATAAAAACGATTAAAAAACTAGATTATTTTACACAAACAGAGAAACGTCTCACGCAGCGACGCCGCCCGAATCCCTCGCCCGGGTACACGCCGCTGGGCTCTGATTGGCCCGCTCGGTGGGAGGGGGGGGACTAACTGCATCAACCAATCCTCTGTTCCCGTTCGGGACAGCCGTCCAATCAGCTCGCACCTCGTCAGAGACGCAGACAGGAAATCTGACGCACGGGTTGATCTTCTTAAAAACACGTAAAAAAAAATCTGAATCTGAAGCTTTACTTCAGATTTTAGGATTTAAAAAAAACTTAAAATATTTTAAATACTCGGACTGATTCTCCTCGTTTTCATTTAGTAAAACCAGGATGCACCGAGTCCAGGACTCGGTGCATCCTGGGCTCTGACCCTGACCCTGGTCGCCGTCAGTTCAATGCAGTCGGCGGGAAAAGGGATCAAATAAAGGCGGAAAAGCCCAAAAAATTATCTTTAAAGAAAGCCTCAGCACACGGCAGATAATGCCGGACAGGAAGTCAAAATAAAACATCTGGTTGATTTTCAAAATAAAATACCCCATGCTCACGGTGGATCCTTTCTCCCTGCACGCCACCTTGAACGCACCACGGAGTTGTTCCCCCTCAACTCCTGGTGGTTCTGTTCTACGAGATCCCGCGAGATCTCGTGGGTCCTCGAGACTTCAGCTGCTCCCACGGCTCCCGTTCCCCAACAGACCTGGACCGGGTGGGGGTTGGCGGAGCTCGGAGCG
>CM057256.1:849565-852065 GCA_029931835.1 Etheostoma nigrum
CTCAGGTGGACACCCTGCCATCTGGGGGACGCCCTCCCTGCCCTCTGGGGGGACAACCTCCGGGGGACGCCCCGCCATCTGGGGGACGCCCTCCCCGCCCTCCGGGGGACGCCCCGCCATCTGGGGGACGCCCCGCCCTCCGGGGGACGCCCTCCCCGCCCTCCGGGGGACGCCCCGCCATCTGGGGGACGCCCCGCCATCTGGGGGACGCCCTCCCTGCCCTCTGGGGGGACAACCTCCGGGGGACGCCCCGCCATCTGGGGGACGCCCTCCCTGCCCTCTGGGGGGACAACCTCCGGGGGACGCCCCGCCATCTGGGGGACGCCCTCCCTGCCCTCTGGGGGGACAACCTCCGGGGGACGCCCCGCCATCTGGGGGACGCCCTCCCCGCCCTCTGGGGGGACAACCTCCGGGGACGCCCCGCCCTCCGGGGACGCCCTCCCCGCCCTCCGGGGGACACCCCGCCATCTGGGGGACGCCCTCCCTGCCCTCTGGGGGGACAACCTCCGGGGGACGCCCCGCCATCTGGGGGACGCCCTCCCTGCCCTCTGGGGGACAACCTCTGGGGACGCCCCGCCCTCTGGGGGACGCCCTCCCCGCCCTCCGGGGACGCCCCGCCATCTGGGGGACGCCCTCCCTGCCCTCTGGGGGGACAACCTCCGGGGGACGCCCCGCCATCTGGGGGACGCCCTCCCCGCCCTCTGGGGGGACAACCTCCGGGGGACGCCCCGCCCTCCGGGGGACGCCCTCCCCGCCCTCCGGGGGACACCCCGCCATCTGGGGGACGCCCTCCCTGCCCTCTGGGGGGACAACCTCCGGGGGACGCCCCGCCATCTGGGGGACGCCCTCCCTGCCCTCTGGGGGGACAACCTCTGGGGGACGCCCCGCCCTCTGGGGGACGCCCTCCCCGCCCTCCGGGGGACGCCCCGCCATCTGGGGGACGCCCTCCCTGCCCTCTGGGGGGACAACCTCCGGGGGACGCCCCGCCCTCTGGGGGACGCCCTCCCCGCCCTCCGGGGGACGCCCTCCCCGCCCTCCGGGGGACGCCCTCCCCGCCCTCCGGGGACGCCCTCCCCGCCCTCTAGGGGGACGCCCTCCCCGCCCTCTAGGGGGACGCCTCCTCACCCCCCTCCGTCCTCACCCTTGTTTGTGTTGAAAGTGCTGATGCAGGGGTTCTTCTCCGTCGGGTTCCACAGTTTCACCGTGCCGTCGGCCGAGCAGGACAGGAGGCGGTTCTTGATGCCGCTGTAAGCCAATCCCCACACGGCATCCGTGTGCCCCAACCACGACCCCGCCAGGACACTGGGATCTGATTGGACGAGACAGAAAAAGAGAGGACGGGGTGCATTATCGTACTGTATGGTGGCGCGTTTATTCTTCTTTTAACCAGAAAGGTACACACCTTGAGGAAAGAAAGGGATTTGTTATGCTGTGTATGTGTCCCGAGCTTTTATTGTGAAAGGTGAGAAAGGAAGCAGTGGATCTGGTCTGTGCTGCCAGTCATCACTGTCGAAAGGAGAAAAACTTTCCCTTTATTATATAAGATACGTCACAGTTTACTATAATAACCCTGTCTCTGTGTGGGTGGGTGTGTGTCTGTCCATGTGTGTGTGTGTGTGTGTGTGTCTGGGTGTGTGTGTCTGTCTATGTGTGTCCTGCGTGTGTGTGTGTGTCTTGCGTGTGTGTGTGTGTCCATGTGTCCCTCTGTGTGTGTCCCTGTGTCTGTCTCTGCGTGTCCCTGTGTGTGTCCATGTGTCCGTGTGTGTGTCCCTGTGTGTGTGTGTCCCTGTGTGTGTCCATGTGTCCGTGTGTGTGTCCGTGTGTGTCCTGCGTGTGTGTGTGTGTCCTGCGTGTGTGTGTGTGTCCATGTGTCCCTCTGTGTGTGTGTCCATGTGTCCGTGTGTGTGTCCGTGTGTGTCCCAGTGTACCGTATGTGTCGTAGGGGTCCACATTAGAGCTGGGGATGTTCCACCACTGGATGGTGGAGTCGAGGCCTCCGCTGAAACACTGCTCACCGCTGGACGTCATCGTCAACGACAACACGGGACCCCTGGAGACAGGCAGACAGACAGGCGGACAGTGAGACAGACGGACAGACAGGCGGACGGACGGACGGACATCAAAGCTTCTTAATGTTGACCTGAGACGTCCTGTTAGCTCAAGGTTGGACTACAGTGTGTCTCTGTCTGAATCAGACGTCCGGGGAACAGCCCCAAGTCCCAAATATCTCAGCAGGAAGTTATAAATGCTGCGTTGACTTCACACAAGAGCAGCCATTTTCCCGTTGCCATGGGAACGTTATGAAGTGACGTAGTTACGCACCAAGACAAAGTCTCTTTTTCATCAAACCAGTTTTTGCAAGTTCTCCCTCCTCCCCTCCTCCTCGTACTTCTCTCTGGCACATCTTTAGCGACATTTCAAAATGATTTACATAAAACAATAAAGAGCAGAGTGTGTGTGTGTGTGTGTGTGTGTGGATACGTACACATGGGCTCTGAAT
>CM057256.1:862065-869565 GCA_029931835.1 Etheostoma nigrum
GTCCACAGAGAGACGTAGTTCACAGAGAGATGTAGTCCACAGAGAGACGTAGTTCACAGAGAGATGTAGTCCACAGAGAGATGTAGTTCACAGAGAGATGTAGTCCACAGAGAGATGTAGTCCACAGAGAGACGTAGTTCACAGAGAGATGTAGTCCACAGAGAGACGTAGTTCACAGAGAGATGTAGTTCACAGAGAGATGTAGTCCACAGAGAGATGTAGTCCACAGAGAGATGTAGTTCACAGAGAGATGTAGTCCACAGAGAGACGTAGTTCACAGAGAGATGTAGTTCACAGAGAGATGTAGTCCACAGAGAGATGTAGTTCACAGAGAGACGTAGTTCATAGAGAGATGTAGTCCACAGAGAGATGTAGTCACGAGAGATGTAGTCCACAGAGAGATGGAGTTCACAGAGAGATGTAGTTCACAGAGAGATGTAGATCACAGAGATGTAGTCCACAGAGAGATGGAGTCCACAGAGAGATGTAGTCCACAGAGAGATGGAGTCCACAGAGAGATGGAGTCCACAGAGAGATGGAGTCCACAGAGAGATGGAGTCCACAGAGAGATGTAGTCCAAAGAGAGACGTAGTCCACAGAGAGATGTAGTCCACACAGAGATGTAGTCCCCAGAGAGATGGAGTCCACAGAGAGATGTAGTTCACAGAGAGATGTAGTTCACAGAGAGATGTAGTCCACAGAGAGATGTAGTTCACAGAGAGACGTAGTTCACAGAGAGACGTAGTCCACAGAGAGATGTTCACAGAGAGACGTAGTCCACAGAGAGATGTAGTTCACAGAGAGATGTAGTCCACAGAGAGATGTAGTCCACAGAGAGACGTAGTTCACAGAGAGACGTAGTCCACAGAGAGACGTAGTTCACAGAGAGACGTAGTTCACAGAGAGATGTAGTTCACAGAGAGACGTAGTTCACAGAGAGATGTAGTCCACAGAGAGATGTAGTCCACAGAGAGATGTAGTTCACAGAGAGATGTAGTCCACAGAGAGATGTAGTCCACAGAGAGACGTAGATCACAGAGAGACGTAGATCACAGAGAGACGTAGATCACAGAGAGACGTAGATCACAGAGAGACGTAGATCACAGAGAGACGTAGTCCACAGAGCGGTTTCACACTAAACTAGGAGGAACTAGGACAAACCTCCAGCTAACAGACCTTCGGTTGATACATGGTCTTTTAAGTTGACTAACATCATGTGTGTAATCCATGGCTCAATTACAACGAGATCAAACTATAATTTGCCTCTCCCCGTTCATATTTTTACTAATAAAGGACCATGAGGTCCACAGGAAGGGGCGGGACTTTGGCTCTTTATTCTCCCTTGTGGAGGGAGGGGCTTAGGAAACCCTTTTGGTCTTTAGCAGAGAGGCTAAGGCTAAGTCCTGGATCTTCACAGTCCCACCTACAGCACCTTTAACGATGCCTGGTATGATCATCGTTGTGATGTATAACCATCAGACGTGACCGAACGCAGACGCACATCAACGCAACACTGCAGACTCAGATCATTAAAATCAATGAAAACATAACGCACATATTTACAGTATGACTGACAGAATATCTCTTTCACAGACTTTCAGGGTCCTTCAGTTTTTCTTACCTTTCCTGTTTTAAAGCGTATTCTAACATTTTTATTCTTCTAACCAGGTCGTTCTTCAGGTTCTCCTGACCTTTCCTCTCGCCCTGCAGGAACGCTATCCTCGCCTGCAGACACAGAGAGAGAGAGAGAGAGAGAGAGAGAGAGAGAGACACACACACACACACACACACACACACACACACACACACACACACACACACAGAGAGACACAGAAGGTTCATTAATGTCGTCATCAAACCAACTGATCATCAGAAGTCAAAGGCCAGCTCTGTATGAAGCAGAACCTAAAGGAGGCAATCTGTGTCAAAATATCAGGCCATGTGGCCAGGGCAGCTCAGCTGGTAGAGCGGGCGCACATATATAGGAGGTTTACTCCTCGATGCAGCAGCCGCGGGTTCGACTCCGCCCTGCGGCCCTTTGCTGCATCTCTCCCCCCTTTCATGTCTTTAGCTGTCCTGTTAAAGGGATAAAAATGCCACAAAAATAATAAACATTTTTTTTAAATGCATCTCTGAGAAAGCTCCTTCACTTGTTTTCAACAATAACTGATTAAAAGAGCTGGGGAGAGAGGGTGATATCCATATAACAGCATTGCAGCGGATGCGAGGACATTAGCACCGGTGCGTCCTAGAGGAGCTAACAGCTAACAGACGCTAACTAGCACCGACTAGCACCGCTCACTGCTGCTGTCTGAAAACAACAGACGGGACAAAATGGTGCGTTTAGGTAAACTGGTAAACCTTGAGACCGACGTATGACCGACTGCTATCTGTTGAGTTGTCCTCCCGTCCCTCTGTCTTCTGTGACTGTCTCCATCTAGAAACTAAGCTGTGCGATGCAGGGAACAACTCTGATTGGCTCATGAGCAGACGGGGGTTTACAGAGCGGTGGATGGGCTAGGCAAAAAAAAAACGGAGCGTTCTATGAAATTATCTTAAAAAATAAATAAAATAATAATTGCTCGGTCACGCAAATTTGATCGTGGGAAGTCAAAATGGACGTGATCAAAATTTGTTTAATTGTGCAGCCCTAATATATATATATATATATATATATATATATATATATACACACACACACATATATACACACACACACACACACATATATATACATACAGTGAGGAAAATAAGTATTTGAACACGCTGCTATTTTGCAAGTTCTCCCACTTAGAAATCATGGAGGGTCTGAAATTGTCATCGTAGGTGCATGTCCACTGTGAGAGACATAATCTAAAAAATACATCCAGAAATCACAATGTATGATTTTTTAACTATTTATTTGTATGATACAGCTGCAAATAAGTATTTGAACACCTGTCTATCAGCTAGAATTCTGACCTGGCCTGTCTGTCTGTCTCTCTGTCTGCCTGCCTGTCTGTCTGTCTCTCCGTCTGCCTGTCTGTCTGTCTCTCCGTCTGCCTGTCTGTGTCTGTGAGCAGCTGCTCCTGAAACCAAACACTGATGAAGGCCGAGGAGGCTAAGAGCTATTTATACTCAAACACACACACAGGATGCTCTTTGCCAGGGTGCCCATGGCAACAGCGGGGACTTGGATGCAAGGGGGGGGGGGACTTCTTCTTTCTTCTAGTGAAGGTCCCCATGGCGACAGGTAAACCAGAGGTCCTACCCCGGCCAGGAGAGTAGGACTACATCACAGACTGCAGTAACTCAGCCTGCTCTGATTCGACGGCTCTGAGACTGACAGCCACAGATACCCCCCCCCGAGATCCCTCTGACATACCATAAGACGTGTCTGTGTGTGTGTGTGTGTGTGTGTGTGTGTGTGCGCGCGCGCGTGAACGGCCAAATGTCTGAAGTTTGTTTAGCGTCGAGGACATCTGCTGATGAAAGGGAAAATTCTTCCAATAAAAACGCTGTCAAACAGCAGTGATGTCACTGAGTCATGAACATTTACAGGACACACACACACACAGTCACACACACAGTCACACACACACAGTCACACACAGTCACACACACACAGTCACACACAGTCACACACACACACCTCCTAATCTGGATGTATTATGAGCAGAGCCCGACCAATATTATCGGCCAATATTAGGCAGTTTTCAAACAGTATTGGCATTTATAATGGCTGATAGATAGAGAGATAGATAGAGAGATAGATAGATAGAGAAATAGAGAGATAGAGAGAAAGATAGATAGATAGAGAGAGAGGGAGATAGAGAGATAGATAGAGAGAGAGATAGAAATAACAGATGGTCAACCATGTTATGAGTGTTGGGGTCCACCAGGGGACGCTCTACAGTCACAGTCTACAGAGCGCCCACAGAGTCCCTGTCTGGATGAGGTCTCATTGGCTTTCTGGAGGTCTGATTTTTGCTGTCCTGCAGTTTGTGTACCCAGGGCTCTCCACCGTTACCGTGGCGACGGTCGTCAGTCAGCCTCACGTTGAGCTAATGTTAGCGGTGTCGCTGAACTTTGAGCTCCACCCGTAGCTTTCTTTACAGAAACTGTTAAAGACTTATTTAAAGGGCCCATATTATGAAATACCTTTTTCTGGGAGTTGGGGGTTATTTAGTGTCTCTGGAGCGCACACACACACACACACAGAAAATGTCCTCGGACCGCTAACGTTAGACCTAGCTGCAGTGGGGACCGCTAACGTTAGACCTAGCTGCAGTGGGGACCGCTAACGTTAGACCTAGCTTCAGTGGGACAGCGGACCGCTAATGTTAGACCTAGCTGCAGTGGGACAGCGGACCGCTAACGTTAGACCTAGCTGCAGTGGGACAGCGGACCGCTAACGTTAGACCTAGCTGCAGTGGGACAGCGGACCGCTAACGTTAGACCTAGCTGCAGTGGGACAGCGGACCGCTAATGTTAGACCTAGCTGCAGTGGGTCAGCGGACCGCTAACGTTAGACCTAGCTGCAGTGGGACAGCGGACCGCTAACGTTAGACCTAGCTGCAGTGGGACAGCGGACCGCTAATGTTAGACCTAGCTGCAGTGGGACAGCGGACCGCTAACGTTAGACCTAGCTGCAGTGGGACAGCGGACCGCTAATGTTAGACCTAGCTTCAGTGGGACAGCGGACCGCTAATGTTAGACCTAGCTGCAGTGGGTCAGCGGACCGCTAACGTTAGACCTAGCTGCAGTGGGACAGCGGACCGCTAATGTTAGACCTAGCTGCAGTGGGTCAGCGGACCGCTAATGTTAGACCTAGCTGCAGTGGGGACCGCTAATGTTAGACCTAGCTGCAGTGGGTCAGCGGACCGCTAACGTTAGACCTAGCTGCAGTGGGTCAGCGGACCGCTAATGTTAGACCTAGCTGCAGTGGGGACCGCTAACGTTAGACCTAGCTGCAGTGGGACAGCGGACCGCTAACGTTAGACCTAGCTGCAGTGGGGACCGCTAACGTTAGACCTAGCTGCAGTGGGACAGCGGACCGCTAACGTTAGACCTAGCTGCAGTGGGACAGCGGACCGCTAACGTTAGACCTAGCTGCAGTGGGGACCGCTAACGTTAGACCTAGCTGCAGTGGGACAGCGGACCGCTAACGTTAGACCTAGCTGCAGTGGGGACCGCTAATGTTAGACCTAGCTGCAGTGGGACAGCGGACCGCTAACGTTAGACCTAGCTGCAGTGGGGACCGCTAACGTTAGACCTAGCTGCAGTGGGACAGCGGACCGCTAACGTTAGACCTAGCTGCAGTGGGGACCGCTAATGTTAGACCTAGCTGCAGTGGGACAGCGGACCGCTAACGTTAGACCTAGCTGCAGTGGGGACCGCTAATGTTAGACCTAGCTGCAGTGGGACAGCGGACCGCTAATGTTAGACCTAGCTGCAGTGGGGACCGCTAATGTTAGACCTAGCTGCAGTGGGACAGCGGACCGCTAACGTTAGACCTAGCTGCAGTGGGGACCGCTAATGTTAGACCTAGCTGCAGTGGGACAGCGGACCGCTAACGTTAGACCTAGCTGCAGTGGGGACCGCTAATGTTAGACCTAGCTGCAGTGGGACAGCGGACCGCTAACGTTAGACCTAGCTGCAGTGGGGACCGCTAATGTTAGACCTAGCTGCAGTGGGACAGCGGACCGCTAACGTTAGACCTAGCTGCAGTGGGGACCGCTAATGTTAGACCTAGCTGCAGTGGGACAGCGGACCGCTAACGTTAGACCTAGCTGCAGTGGGACAGCGGACCGCTAACGTTAGACCTACCTGCAGTGGGACAGCGGACCGCTAACGTTAGACCTAGCTGCAGTGGGACAGCGGACCGCTAATGTTAGACCTAGCTGCAGTGGGACAGCGGACCGCTAACGTTAGACCTAGCTGCAGTGGGACAGCGGACCGCTAATGTTAGACCTAGCTGCAGTGGGACAGCGGACCGCTAACGTTAGACCTAGCTGCAGTGGGACAGCGGACCGCTAACGTTAGACCTAGCTGCAGTGGGACAGCGGACCGCTAACGTTAGACCTAGCTGCAGTGGGACAGCGGACCGCTAACGTTAGACCTAGCTGCAGTGGGACAGCGGACCGCTAACGTTAGACCTAGCTGCAGTGGGGACCGCTAACGTTAGACCTAGCTGCAGTGGGGACCGCTAACGTTAGACCTAGCTGCAGTGGGGACCGCTAACGTTAGACCTAGCTGCAGTGGGGACCGCTAACGTTAGACCTAACTGCAGTGGGACAGCGGACCGCTAACGTTAGACCTAGCTGCAGTGGGGACCGCTAACGTTAGACCTAGCTGCAGTGGGACAGCGGACCGCTAACGTTAGACCTAGCTGCAGTGGGGACCGCTAACGTTAGACCTAGCTGCAGTGGGGACCGCTAACGTTAGACCTAGCTGCAGTGGGGACCGCTAACGTTAGACCTAGCTGCAGTGGGGACCGCTAACGTTAGACCTAGCTGCAGTGGGGACCGCTAACGTTAGACCTAACTGCAGTGGGACAGCGGACCGCTAACGTTAGACCTAGCTGCAGTGGGGACCGCTAACGTTAGACCTAGCTGCAGTGGGGACCGCTAACGTTAGACCTAGCTGCAGTGGGACAGCGGACCGCTAACGTTAGACCTAGCTGCAGTGGGGACCGCTAACGTTAGACCTAGCTGCAGTGGGGACCGCTAACGTTAGACCTAGCTGCAGTGGGGACCGCTAACGTTAGACCTAGCTGCAGTGGGGACCGCTAACGTTAGACCTAGCTGCAGTGGGGGCCGCTAACGTTAGACCTAGCTGCAGTGGGGACCGCTAACGTTAGACCTAGCTGCAGTGGGGACCGCTAACGTTAGACCTAGCTGCAGTGGGACAGCGGACCGCTAATGTTAGACCTAGCTGCAGTGGGACAGCGGACCGCTAACGTTAGACCTAGCTGCAGTGGGACAGCGGACCGCTAATGTTAGACCTAGCTGCAGTGGGACAGCGGACCGCTAACGTTAGACCTAGCTGCAGTGGGACAGCGGACCGCTAACGTTAGACCTAGCTGCAGTGGGACAGCGGACCGCTAACGTTAGACCTAGCTGCAGTGGGACAGCGGACCGCTAACGTTAGACCTAGCTGCAGTGGGGGCCGCTAACGTTAGACCTAGCTGCAGTGGGGACCGCTAACGTTAGACCTAGCTGCAGTGGGGACCGCTAACGTTAGACCTAGCTGCAGTGGGGACCGCTAACGTTAGACCTAGCTGCAGTGGGGACCGCTAACGTTAGACCTAACTGCAGTGGGACAGCGGACCGCTAACGTTAGACCTAGCTGCAGTGGGGACCGCTAACGTTAGACCTAGCTGCAGTGGGGACCGCTAACGTTAGACCTAGCTGCAGTGGGACAGCGGACCGCTAACGTTAGACCTAGCTGCAGTGGGGACCGCTAACGTTAGACCTAGCTGCAGTGGGGACCGCTAACGTTAGACCTAGCTGCAGTGGG
>CM057256.1:874565-887065 GCA_029931835.1 Etheostoma nigrum
CATCTGCACGGCTTTCTACGTCACTAGAGACGAGGTGGCTAACCGTAGCATGCTAGTTTGTTCTCAATGGAAAACACTGCTCCAACAGCCACTAGTGGACCAGAATCTCCAAAAGAACTACTTCCTGTCCTGTTCTGCTTCCTGTTCCTGGTCTACTTTCTGTCCCTGGTCTAGAAGAAGTCTCCCAGCTAATCCTGCCTTGGACTGGCCAAAGCTGGAGAAAGAGTTATCTAGCTGATGGGATCTTACAACAAAGATAGTATAGAGGTGTGACGTCTCACTCTGGAGCTAGAACACACACACACACACACACACACACACAGCTAATCCGGAACAACCTCAAAATACAACTATGATGCTGAAAATGAGCAGAATATGGAGCTTTAACGAGAGTTTTCTAGGTTTCGCGGGTGATGAGTCGTGCGGCTGAGTTCTGAACCAGTTGGAGCCTTTTAATGGAGGCTGAGCTGATGCCGAGGAGGAGTGGGGTGCAGTAGTCCAGTCGTGAGGAGATGAAGGCATGAATAAGTCATGTAATATATATATTTTTATATATGTCATATAATACATATATATATATACACCATTAATATATGACTATTAAGAGCTTGTAATGGCTCTCCTCCTACAGTCAGTCAGCGGGCAGGAACGTCATCACCTTCGTCTGTGTGTTCGCCGCGGCCGAGTCATGCTGAAGGCATCCAGAGTCCCAACGCAACAAGTCAGAGCAGAGCAAACAATGTGTACCGAGACCCTGTCATCTCTCTCTCACTCACTCACACACACACACACACTCACAGAGAGACACACACTCACACACTTCAGTCCCGCCTGCTGCAGGGTGTGTAATGACAAAGACCCAAACTCCTTCCAAAACACACACACACACACACACTAATTTTACAATAACCTAGTTCTGATTTAAATGAAAAAGTTCAACAGGAAAATTAAATTACATACAAAAATGTGCCAGTTGAAGGTGTTTTTCACTGTTTTTTTAAAGTTAAATAAATGCAACATCTTTCCAAAAAAAATCACTAAGTAATCATGTTAAATCGTGGTTTCACTGTTTATAACTGAGGATGTTTTTCTTCATCAGGCATCTCTTATAAAAATGACTTACTGCCTCAAAATGACGTCGCTAGTTTCTCAAAATATTGACATTTCGTTATTTTGAGAAAGTTTCTCACCGTTTTGAGACACTACTAGCTAGGTCATTAAAATTACTTTTAGGATAGGGTGACCAGACGTCCCCGGTTTCCGGGGACAGTCCCCGATTTTGGTGACCTGTCCCCGGAAATGTCCCCGGTTTTCACTTTGACTGACAGACCCGATACTGGAATGAAAGAAAGAAAACTCTGACCAAACGGAGCCGATCGAGCAGCGCTGCTCAGAGCTCAGAGATGTTTTAGAAAGCCGTATTTTACCATGCTAAAATCACTGATTATTTACATGGAGTCTGGTGGAGATATGCTGCTCTATACACGCTAAAATCACTGATTATTTACATGGAGTCTGGTGGAGATATGCTGCTCTATACACGCTAAAATCACAGATTATTTACATGGAGTCTGGTGGAGATATGCTGCTCTATACACGCTAAAATCACTGATTATTTACATGGAGTCTGGTGGAGATATGCTGCTCTATACACGCTAAAATCACTGATTATTTACATTGAGTCTGGTGGAGATATGCTGCTCTATACACGCTAAAATCACTTATTATTTACATGGAGTCTGGTGGAGATATGCTGCTCTATACACGCTAAAATCACTGATTATTTACATGGAGTCTGGTGGAGATATGCTGCTCTATACATGCTAAAAGTAGTGATTATTTACATGGAGTCTGGTGGAGATATGCTGCTCTATACACGCTAAAAGTAGTGATTATTTACATGGAGTCTGGTGGAGATATGCTGCTCTATACACGCTAAAAGTAGTGATTATTTACATGGAGTCTGGTGGAGATATGCTGCTCTATACATGCTAAAATCACTTATTATTTACATGGAGTCTGGTGGAGATATGCTGCTCTATACACGCTAAAATCACTTATTATTTACATGGAGTCTGGTGGAGATATGCTGCTCTATACATGCTAAAAGTAGTGATTATTTACATGGAGTCTGGTGGAGATATGCTGCTCTATACACGCTAAAAGTAGTGATTATTTACATGGAGTCTGGTGGAGATATGCTGCTCTATACACGCTAAAAGTAGTGATTATTTACATGGAGTCTGGTGGAGATATGCTGCTCTATACATGCTAAAAGTAGTGATTATTTACATGGAGTCTGGTGGAGATATGCTGCTCTATACACGCTAAAAGTAGTGATTATTTACATGGAGTCTGGTGGAGATATGCTGCTCTATACACGCTAAAAGTAGTGATTATTTACATGGAGTCTGGTGGAGATATGCTGCTCTATACATGCTAAAAGTAGTGATTATTTACATGGAGTCTGGTGGAGATATGCTGCTCTATACATGCTAAAAGTAGTGATTATTTACATGGAGTCTGGTGGAGATATGCTGCTCTATACACGCTAAAAGTAGTGATTATTTACATGGAATCTGGTGGAGATATGCTGCTCTATACACGCTAAAAGTAGTGATTATTTACATGGAGTCTGGTGGACTTTTATGTTTTAAAATGATCTTAATCTTTAACAGAAAGGTCGACCTCCTTAGAAATCCTTTCCATAATGTTATCAGACACTTAGAATATTAATCTGAGTCTGTCAGCAGCAAAACGAGCACTTTATGAACGTAAATACAAGCTGGACAATTATCCCATTAACTTCCATTGTAGCTTGTTTCTCTGCTGCCGACTGCAGCGATCTCGTTTCATACTGCATCAATGTCAAAGGAACATACTTCCTCAATAGTTTATATTGTATCTGATACTCAGCTCTAGGTCTAGTGTCCCCGTTTTAAGTTTTACAAAAATTAACAACATGACGTGTTTTGGAGGTATTTACGCTTCTGAGCTGAAAATGTCCCCGGATTTTGTGTGAGACATCTGGTCCCCTTATTTTAGGATCCCTTTTTTTCCTCTCATCACATTTGGAGAAAAGAGATAAGTTCCAATAAAGATGAAAAAGAAAGAAAAAAGCTATAAGTACAGTTGTGACAGCACTGCGGAGCTAACGGTTAGCTCAGGTCGAGCTAACCGTTAGCTTAGCCACTTAGCCTAACTATGCTAATAGAAAAAGACTATATATATATATATTATAATTGTAGTACTCTCACCCGGGGAACTTGTCTTTGTCCCTCGGGTGTGTTTTAATCCCAAATCGCGATATTTGTGGTGACTTAAATTCAACTTAATGGTCGTAACGGTAACCCGTTAGCTTAGCCACTTAGCCACCTAGCCACTTAGCCACTTAGCTAGCTACCGTTAGATTGCATACATTCATACAGTTAGTTGTTACCGTTAACGGCTATTTAACGGGCGGTAATTAGAAACTATATGTGAAGATAAAAGAAGATAACGGGGTGTTATAGCAGCTTTAATAACACGGTTACCTTATTAACATCAGAGAGCATTGTTGTTGATTGTGGCTAAAAGGGCTACAGCTAGCTATAGTTAGCCGTTAGCTGTTAGCCATTAGCTCTTAGCTTAGTTTGGGGGGGTGGTTAGCCTAGCTAAATCACTGCTAAGCTAACCGTGCTAACCGTGCTAACCTGGAGCTCGGCCCTCTCCACTTCCCAGTGCGCTCTCTCCATCTCGAACCGGGCCCACTCGTGCTGGATGTAGTGCAGGATGCCGGGGATGGTGTACTGCTGCTGGGGCCGGGGCAGCTCGTCCTGCTGGTGCGGCACCATGACTCCTCCACCCCCGCCTCCGCCCCCGATCGCCGGATTAGCGCCGCCGCCGGTGCCCCCTTGCTGCTGCGGAGGCTGTCTCGGGGCTCCGACCCCTCCTCCTCCGGTCTGCTCATCCATGTTTTTTTTTTTCTTTTCTTTTCTAGAAAAGTAGAGAAGGAAACAAGCAGCCACGCTCCGCTGGGTGATTACCCCGGGTCTCCGGGTCTCCGCTCCGGGTCTGTCGCGCTGGCTCCGCCGCGGTGTGCGAGGCTGGCTGCCCCCCCGGAGGGCTGCGGTGAGTGCGGCTGGTAGAGACGCGGTGTTTGTGTGTGGCTCTAACCGGCCGCCATTACTGCTCTCTCTCCCTCTCTCTCTCTCTCTCTCTCCCTGGATCCGATGATTACGGAGGGAGAACCCAGCCGCGCTGCATGAAGGGAAAAATCCATCCTGCTTTCCCCCTCCTGTCATCCAGCCCTTGTAACGTTCACTGCACAGGGAGAAAGTAGGAAAACGAAACATTTTTTTTGTATTTTATTTTATTCGTTCAGAATACAAATATACAAACAAACAAGGCATTTAAAAAAAACAAGGCATTTAAAAAATTAAAAAAAATAAAAAAAATAACAAAATAAAATAACAAAATAACAAAATTAAAAATTATAAAAATTAAAAATTAAAACAAGGAACTTTTGCCTCAGTAAATAAATAAGAGAAAAATAGAAAATAAATAAACAAATACATAAAAGGGGCTATCTATTCAGAATACTAATATACAAACAAACAAGGCATTTAAAAAAAAAAAATAATAATAAAAAATAACAAATAAAACACAACAATAAAAAATAACAAAATAAAAAAAATAAAAAGAAATAATAAATAAACAAAATAAAAAATAAAAAAAAGTAACTTTTGCCTCGGTCAATAAATAAGAGAAAAATAGAAAATAAATAAACAAATAAATAAAAGGGGCTATCTCAAATTAAGTTTAAAGTTTTTAGTTAATAAACCAAATCATGGGCTTTTCCATCTTTAACCCGTTTTTTCACAAAAGGTTTAATGAAACAAAATAATAGAATGAGTAGAAAGGACAACTAAAGTTTTTTTTTATTATTAAAGATTCATATCAAACATGCATAACAAGGCACAATGCAGATTGACATTCAGTCAATTTTACAACATGAGTTAAACATGGAGTAGAACATTGATACATTTTCCAAAAAATAAAACAAAATAAAGGGAAAAGAGACCAAGGGACTTAGCAGTAGACACTAAGGAATGTGTTTGCATAAGGACAACTAAAGGGTAACTTAGGTGTGTTTTACAACCTGAAATCTATATTCCCATGTCCAAAACAAGACATGTAAATAATCACTACTTTTAGCGTGTATAGAGCAGCATATCTCCACCAGACTCCATGTAAATAATCACTACTTTTAGCGTGTATAGAGCAGCATATCTCCACCAGACTCCATGTAAATAATCACTACTTTTAGCATGTATAGAGCAGCATATCTCCACCAGACTCCATGTAAATAATCACTACTTTTAGCATGTATAGAGCAGCATATCTCCACCAGACTCCATGTAAATAATCACTACTTTTAGCGTGTATAGAGCAGCATATCTCCACCAGACTCCATGTAAATAATCACTACTTTTAGCGTGTATAGAGCAGCATATCTCCACCAGACTCCATGTAAATAGTTATATTTAGTTTCTTTCAACTTTGAATGAAGTGTGTTATACGATGATAAAATTACTGTTTATTTACATGAGGTCTGGTGGAGATATGCTGCTGTATATTTATTATTTTTTTATTTTATATTTTGGGGCTGTTTGAATACGGCAACAACAAAAAACAAATTTTATTTTTTACCTTAAAGACAAATTGAATACTTAGTACACACAAATAATGTAATTGATTGGTTGTTCCTTTTACTTTACAAGCAGTCACATTGGATTACAAATCTGTAATAACATTGAATGTTTTGGTTTTCCTTTTACTTTAATAAATACATAATACACATATATATATATATATATATATATATATATATATATATATATATATATATATATATATATATATATATATGTATGTATATAGTTTTGGTTTTAACGTTCTTGTTCTTATTATAACCCGTTAAAGAAAGGTTTTTATCCATGTTTTCGTGAACGCACCAGATGAGAGCTCTACTGAGCATGCGTGAGAAATGCTACCATCGCTAGCTAGTTAGCTCCATACATGTAGATGGCGTTGGAAACTGAAACCTCTTGTTTGTTTCGCAGTGAAATATCTTTAACTGAATGTGTCTGCGACGCCTTCAGGATTTAACAAACTCCTTTTAAAGAAGCTAACGCATTTAGCACAACGGCCGTTAGCCTGTTGTTGTTGTTGTTGTTGTTGTTGATGAGGCTCATCTAGCTACAGTTAGCTACCGGCTACCGGCTACCGGCTACCGGCTACCGGCTACCAGCTACCGGTTACCGGTAAGTTGAAGACCCCTTCAGTTCACGACATTAACCGATACGTGACGCCGTCTACGGCTCTTTAGAGGAGTCACGCTATATTTAACCCGGGTTGTTTACGGTTATAAACGGTTATAAACGGGTTATAAATCCAGTTTGCTGCCTTCCTGTGCGCCTCGGACATTCCGATGTCCCAATAACGGTAATGGAGAGAGAGGAAGAGAAGAAGAGAGGAGGGATGGAAGGGATAAGTGCATGTGTGTGTGTGTGTATAAACGTGTGTGTGTGTGTGTGTAAGTGTGTGTGTGTGTGTAAGTGTGAGTGTGTGTGTGTGTGTGTGTAAGTGTTGTGTGTGTGTGTGTTTGTGTGTGTCTGAGTGTGTGTGTGTGTGTGTGTCTGTCTGTCTGTCTGTCTGTCTGTCTGAGTGTGTGTGTGTGTGTTGTGTGTGTGTGTCTGTCTGAGTGTGTGTGTGTTTGTGTGTGTCTGAGTGTGTGTGTCTGTCTGTCTGTCTGTCTGTCTGTGTGTGTGTGTGTGTTCTTTTTGTTGCTTCTTAAACATTTTTGGCGTTTGGCATTCAGACATCTTCTTCTTTCCTATTCTTCATGGTCAGTGTCCTCGGGTCCCAGGTGTCCTTGGTGTTCGAGGTGTCCTCAGGTCCCAGGAGTCCTCGGTGTGCCAGGTGTCCTCGGGTCCCAGGTGTCCTTGGGTCCCAGGTGTCCTTGGTGTTCGAGGTGTCCTCGGGTCCCAGGAGTCCTCGGTGTGCCAGGTGTCCTCGGTGTGCCAGGTGTCCTCGGGTCCCAGGTGTCCTTGGGTCCCAGGTGTCCTTGGTGTTCGAGGTGTCCTTGGGTCCCAGGTGTCCTCGGTGTCCCAGGTGTCCTCGGTGTGCCAAGTGTCCTCGGGCCCCAGGTGTCCTCAGTGTTCCAGGTGTCCTCGGTGTTCCAGGTGTCCTCGGTGTTCCAGGTGTCCTCGGTGTGCCAGGCGTCCTCGGTGACCCCAGGTGTCCTCGGGTCCCAGGAGTCCTCGGTGTGCCAGGTGTCCTCGGGTCCCAGGTGTCCTTGGGTCCCAGGTGTCCTTGGTGTTCGAGGTGTCCTAGGGTCCCAGGAGTCCTCGGTGTGCCAGGTGTCCTCGGTGTGCCAGGTGTCCTCGGGTCCCAGGTGTCCTTGGGTCCCAGGTGTCCTTGGTGTTCGAGGTGTCCTTGGGTCCCAGGTGTCCTCGGTGTCCCAGGTGTCCTCGGTGTGCCAAGTGTCCTCGGGCCCCAGGTGTCCTCGGTGTTCCAGGTGTCCTCGGTGTTCCAGGTGTCCTCGGTGTTCCAGGTGTCCTCGGTGTGCCAGGCGTCCTCGGTGACCCCAGGTGTCCTCGGGTCCCAGGTGTCCTTGGTGCTCCAGGTGTCCTCGGGTCCCAGGTGTCCTCGGGTCCCCCGGGTCCCAGGATGATAAAGTTCCTGCTCATGGTGAACCGGCAGGGCCAGACCCGGCTGTCCCGGTACTACCAGCCGGTGGAGCTGAGCCGCAGGGCGGCGCTGGAGGCCGACGTGGTCCGCTGCTGCCTGAGCCGCAAGAAAGACCAGGTACCTGTCTGTCCCACTGTCTGTGAAGTACACACGCTGGAATGTAACTCAGTACATTTACTCCAGTACTGTACTCCAGTTTTACAGTGTGGTATTAGTACTTTTACTGCAGTAAAGGACCTGAATACTTCTTCTACTGCAGTAACATTTTCTCTCTCTTCTGTCTTGTCCTCTCTGCTGTCCCGTCCTCTCTGTTGTCCCGTCCTCTCTGCTGTCCCGTCCTCTCTGCTGTCCCGTCCTCCCTGCTGTCTTGTCCTCTCTGCTGTCTTGTCCTCTGCTGTTGTCCCGTCCTCTCTGCTGTCTTGTCCTCTCTGCTGTCCCATCCTGTTGTCTTGTCCTCTCTGCTGTCCCGTCCTCCCTGCTGTCCTGTCCTCCCTGCTGTCCTGTCCTCTGTGCTGTCCCGTCCTCTCTGCTGTCTTGTCCTCTCTGCTGTCCCGTCCTCCCTGCTGTCTTGTCCTCTCTGCTGTCCTGTCCTCTCTGCTGTCCCGTCCTCCCTGCTGTCCCGTCCTCTCTGCTGTCTTGTCCTCTCTGCTGTCCCGTCCTCCCTGCTGTCCCGTCCTCTCTGCTGTCCCGTCCTCTCTGTTGTCCCGTCCTCTCTGCTGTCTTGTCCTCTCTGCTGTCTTGTCCTCTCTGCTGTCCCGTCCTCCCTGCTGTCCCGTCCTCTCTGCTGTCCCGTCCTCTCTGCTGTCTTGTCCTCTCTGCTGTCCCGTCCTCCCTGCTGTCCCGTCCTCTCTGCTGTCCTGTCCTCTCTGCTGTCTTGTCCTCTCTGCTGTCCTGTCTTCTGCTGTCCTGTCCTCTCTGTTGTCCCGTCCTCTCTGCTGTCCTGTCCTCTCTGCTGTCTTGTCCTCTCTGCTGTCTTGTCCTCTCTACTGTCCCGTCCTCTCTGCTGTCCTGTCCTCTGTTGTCCCGTCCTCTCTGTTGTCCCGTCCTCTCTGCTGTCTTGTCCTCCCTGCTGTCCCGTCCTCTCTGCTGTCCCGTCCTCTCTGCTGTCCCGTCCTCTCTGTTGTCTTGTCCTCTCTGCTGTCCCGTCCTCCCTGCTGTCCTGTCCTCCCTGCTGTGTTGTCCTCTGTGCTGTCCCGTCCTCTCTGCTGTCTTATCCTCTCTGCTGTCCCGTCCTCCCTGCTGTCCCGTCCTCTCTGCTGTCCCGTCCCCGTCCTCCCTGCTGTCCCGTCCTCTCTGCTGTCCTGTCCTCTCTGCTGTCCCGTCCTCTCTGCTGTCCTGTCCTCTCTGCTGTCCCGTCCTCCCTGCTGTCCCGTCCTCCCTGCTGTCCCCAGTGCTCCTTTGTGGAGTATAAGGACTTTAAGCTGGTGTACCGTCAGTACGCCGCGCTCTACATCGTGGTCGGCGTCTCCGACAGCGAGGTGAGAGACATCGCCACTCTTCATCATCATCATCAGTGTGTGTATATGTGTATCTGTGTGTGTGTGTGTGTGTGCCTCTGGATGGATGTGTGTGTGTGTGTGTGTGTGTGTGTGTGTGCCTCTGGATGGATGTGTGTGTGTGTGTGTGTGTGTGTGTCTCTGGATGGATGTGTGTGTGTGTGTGTGTGCGTGTGTGTGCCTCTGGATGGATGTGTGTGTGTGTGTGTGTGTGTGTGTGTGTGTGTGTGTGTGTGTGTGTGTGTGTGTGTGTGTGTGTGTGTGTGTGTGTGTGTGTGTGTGTGCCTCTGGATGGATGTGTGTGTGTGTGTGTGTGTGTGTGCGCCTCTGGATGGATGTGTGTGTGTGTGTGTATGTGTGTATGTGTGTGTGTGTGTGTGTGTGTGTGTGTGTGTGTGTGTGTGTGTGTGTGTGTGTGTGTGTGTGTGAAATGTTCATCCGTCTACTTCACACATGGTTTCCGGGGTAACCAATGCATGTGGGTTTAGAGCAGAAACATTTCTACCCTTCACAATAAAAGCCCAGCTTAAATCCCTTTAACTGTGAAACTGATGACTTATGGAGGTTCCTGATTGGTCTCCGCAGAACGAGCTGTCCGTCTACGAGCTGGTTCATAACTTCGTGGAGGTTTTGGATAAATACTTCAGCCGTGTGGTAAGTTCACACTTTAATCTTTAAAAAGGAGTCTCTTTTATATAGACCTTAGTGGTCCCCTAATACTGTATCTGAAGTCTCTTTATATAGACCTTAGTGGTCCCTAATACTGTATCTGAAGTCTCTTTTATACAGACCTTAGTGGTCCCTAATACTGTATCTGAAGTCTCTTTATATAGACCTTAGTGGTCCCCTAATACTGTATCTGAAGTCTCTTTATATAGACCTTAGTGGTCCCCTAATACTGTATCTGAAGTCTCTTTTATATAGACCTTAGTGGTCCCCTAATACTGTATCTGAAGTCTCTTTATATAGACCTTAGTGGTCCCCTAATACTGTATCTGAAGTCTCTTTTATATAGACCTTAGTGGTCCCTAATACTGTATCTGAAGTCTCTTTTATATAGACCTTAGTGGTCCCTAATACTGTATCTGAAGTCTCTTTATATAGACCTTAGTGGTCCCCTAATACTGTATCTGAAGTCTCTTTATATAGACCTTAGTGGTCCCTAATACTGTATCTGAAGTCTCTTTTATATAGACCTTAGTGGTCCCTAATACTGTATCTGAAGTCTCTTTATATAGACCTTAGTGGTCCCTAATACTGTATCTGAAGTCTCTTTATATAGACCTTAGTGGTCCCCTAATACTGTATCTGAAGTCTCTTTTATATAGACCTTAGTGGTCCCCTAATACTGTATCTGAAGTCTCTTTATATAGACCTTAGTGGTCCCTAATACTGTATCTGAAGTCTCTTTTATATAGACCTTAGTGGTCCCTAATACTGTATCTGAAGTCTCTTTTATATAGACCTTAGTGGTCCCTAATACTGTATCTGAAGTCTCTTTTATATAGACCTTAGTGGTCCCTAATACTGTATCTGAAGTCTCTTTATATAGACCTTAGTGGTCCCTAATACTGTATCTGAAGTCTCTTTTATATAGACCTTAGTGGTCCCCTAATACTGTATCTGAAGTCTCTTTATATAGACCTTAGTGGTCCCTAATACTGTATCTGAAGTCTCTTTTATATAGACCTTAGTGGTCCCTAATACTGTATCTGAAGTCTCTTTTATATAGACCTTAGTGGTCCCTAATACTGTATCTGAAGTCTCTTTATATAGACCTTAGTGGTCCCTAATACTGTATCTGAAGTCTCTTTTATATAGACCTTAGTGGTCCCTAATACTGTATCTGAAGTCTCTTTTATATAGACCTTAGTGGTCCCTAATACTGTATCTGAAGTCTCTTTATATAGACCTTAGTGGTCCCTAATACTGTATCTGGATCACATGACAGGTTCAGTTTGAGGACGTTAAGTCTTTGTTCTGTTTGTTGTCTCCTGCAGAGTGAACTGGACGTATCCTTTAACCCAACCAATCACAGCTGCTCTCTGTCAGCGCCACTTCCTGTCTGTGTGTAGTTTCTCTACTTCCTGTCTGTGTGCTCTACTTCCTGTCTGTGTGCTCTACTTCCTCTAACTCGGCGTCTCAGATCATGTTCAACGTGGACCGCGTCCACATCGTCCTGGACGAGATGATCCAGAACGGACACGTCGTGGAGACCAACAGGAGCCGCGTCCTCGCGCCGCTCACCGCCCTCGACAAGATGGCCGACGGCTGAGACCAACAGGAGCCGCGCCCTCGACAAGATGGCCGACGGCTGAGACCAACAGGAGCCGCGCCCTCGACAAGATGGCCGACGGCTGAGACCAACAGGAGCCGCGCCCTCGACAAGATGGCCGGCGGCTGAGACCAACAGGAGCCGCGCCCTCGACAAGATGGCCGGCGGCTGAGACCGCTCTCAGCTCCAAGGGGACGCAGCTACGGGGACAGCGGTTAAGTCTGGGTTAAAGACAGACGGGCTGAGAGGACGAGCCTCCTGATTGGACAGACTGGCTGAGAGGACAAGCCTCCTGATTGGACAGACGGGCTGATTATTTTTTTTAAATATACAAACTCACCTGATTAACGAAGTGTCAGGTGTGAAAAGGTCCTCCAATGTTCGAAAAATAATAAAAGGCTAAAAAATACCAAAACATGTCTAATTGGGGGAGGGGGGTGGGTGGGGGGGCAAGTGGGAGGGCGGGGGGAGCTCAGTCCCCGTACGGACCAACGTCTGGTGGTGGACTGGTAGCTGGAGAGTCCACCTCCTGGGCCCTGCCGAGGTCTGGAGCAAGGCACCGAACCCCCAACTGCTCAGGGCGCCTTTCCATGTGCAGCCCCCTAGGTGGAGGGACGTCCAGCTGGGAGGAGGCCTCGGGGAAGACCCAGGACTAGGTGGAGGGACGTCCAGCTGGGAGGAGGCCTCGGGGAAGACCCAGGACTAGGTGGAGGGACGTCCAGCTGGGAGGAGGCCTCGGGTAAGACCCAGGACTAGGTGGAGGGACGTCCAGCTGGGAGGAGGCCTCGGGGAAGACCCAGGACTAGGTGGAGGGACGTCCAGCTGGGAGGAGGCCTCGGGGAAGACCCAGGACTAGGTGGAGGGACGTCCAGCTGGGAGGAGGCCTCGGGGAAGACCCAGGACTAGGTGGAGGGACGTCCAGCTGGGAGGAGGCCTCGGGGAAGACCCAGGACTAGGTGGAGGGACGTCCAGCTGGGAGGAGGCCTCGGACAAGA
>CM057256.1:892065-927065 GCA_029931835.1 Etheostoma nigrum
CGTGGTGTGTTTGTGTCGCCGTAGCGTGTTTGTTTCGCCGTAGCGTGTTTGTGTCGCCGTAGCGTGTTTGTGTCACCGTAGCGTGTCACCTTAGCGTGTTTGTGTCGGCGTGGCGTGTAGCGTGTGTTTTACCCCAGGTCGTCGATGCTGAGCGGCGGTCCCGAGCCCAGCGGGTTCCTCAGCATCAGGTCCTGCAGCCTGGTGTTCTTCTCATCTTCAGATAGACTCTTACTGGACAGGATCTGCCTCCTCTTCACCGACAGCTCCTTCACCTCCTTCAGGAAGCTCGCCCTGCGGGGGGGGGGAGAGGAGAGGGGGGGGGGGGGGGAGAGGGGGGAGGGAGAGAGGGGGGGGGTATAAATGACTTTCTAGGTTTTTCTTGTTTTAAATATTTTATTACGGAGCTTCATTTCAAAATATCAAGATAGAAAACTCTAAATTTCTTCTGTGAGTGAATGTGCCGAGCACACAGGAAAGATATTAACACACACACACACACACATGTGCGTTTGTGTGTTTCTGTGCGTTTGTTTGTGTTTCTGTTTGTTTCTGTTTGTTTGTGTGTGTTTCTGTGTGTGTTTCTGTGTGTGTTTCTGTGTGTGTTTCTGTGCGTTTGTGTGTGTTTGTGTTGGTTTCTCTGTGTTTCTGTGTGTGTTTCTGTGTGTGTTTCTGTGCGTTTGTGTGTGTTTCTGTGTGTGTTTCTGTGCATTTGTGTGTGTTTCTGTGTGTGTTTCTGTGTGTGTTTCTGTGCGTTTGTGTGTGTTTGTGTTGGTTTCTCTGTGTTTCTGTGTGTGTTTCTGTGTGTGTTTCTGTGTGTGTTTCTGTGCGTTTGTGTGTGTTTCTGTGTGTGTTTCTGTGCGTTTGTGTGTGTTTCTGTGTGTGTTTCTGTGCGTTTGTGTGTGTTTCTGTGTGTGTTTCTGTGCGTTTGTGTGTGTTTCTGTGTGTGTTTCTGTGCGTTTGTGTGTGTTTCTGTGTGTGTTTCTGTGTGTGTTTCTGTGTGTGTTTCTGTGCGTTTGTGTGTGTTTCTGTGTGTGTTTCTGTGTGTGCTTCTGTGTGTGTTTCTGTGCGTTTGTGTGTGTTTCTGTGTGTTTCTGTGTGTGTTTCTGTGTGTGTTTCTGTGTGTGTTTCTGTGTGTGTTTCTGTGCGTTTGTGTGTGTTTCTGTGTGTGTTTCTGTGTGTGTTTCTGTGTGTATTTCTGTGCGTTTGTGTGTGTTTCTGTGTGTGTTTCTGTGTGTGTTTCTGTGTGTGTTTCTGTGTGTATTTCTGTGCGTTTGTGTGTGTTTCTGTGTGTATTTCTGTGCGTTTGTGTGTGTTTCTGTGTGTGTTTCTGTGTGTTTCTGGCGTCAGAAGAGCCGCTGCAGCCTCAAAGCGTCTCACCTGTGCGGGTTGACGAGCTGGAAGTCGTCCGCGGTGAGGATGCCGTGGTACCAGGCGGGCGGTTTGGGTTTGGGAGGGTCCATGATGAACTCGGACTTGGAGTCTTCGTCGAAGCTGCCCACGGAGTAGGTCTCCTGGCTCTCCTCGGTGGACGCCTCCGACTGCAGCTCCGACAGCAGCAGGAAGGGCTGCGGGTACGCCGGGTACGGCCGGTCGGCGTCGGGGCCGTGCGGCGAGCTGCGGCCCGGGTACAGCAGCTTGCTCATGTTGGACTTGATGTCCCCCATGCAGAGGAGCTTGAAGAACGGCTGCGAGACCGGCAGGTCCACCAGGCGGTTGTCCTGGATGCACTTGGCCAGGAAGACGCCCAGGAAGTGGAACAGTTTGGATATCCGATCCAGCTCCTCGCTGTCCTGGGGGAACGGCGCCGGGAACAGGCCGCAGGAGCGCTGCACATAGAAACCGGGGGGCTTCAGGCCGCCGCCCAGGTCCACCTGGAAGACAGACACGGGACGGGGGTCAGATTACTGCTGAGGATTCACTACAGATGGATACCAATGTCACTGTTGGAAAAGCCTCGGTACCGAATATACTGCTGAGCCTTAAGATGCTGAAACAATCACGCCATAAGATGTTAAAGGTCCCAAGACATAGTACTCTTTGGATGGTCCCCCAATACTGGATCTGAAGTCTCTTTATATAGACCTTAGTGGTCCCTAATACTGTATCTGAAGTCTCTTTATATAGACCTTAGTGGTCCCTAATACTGTATCTGAAGTCTCTTTATATAGACCTTAGTGGTCCCTAATACTGTATCTGAAGTCTCTTTTATATAGACCTTAGTGGTCCCCTAATACTGTATCTGAAGTCTCTTTTATATAGACCTTAGTGGTCCCCTAATACTGTATCTGAAGTCTCTTTATATAGACCTTAGTGGTCCCTAATACTGTATCTGAAGTCTCTTTTATATAGACCTTAGTGGTCCCTAATACTGTATCTGAAGTCTCTTTATATAGACCTTAGTGGTCCCTAATACTGTATCTGAAGTCTCTTTATATAGACCTTAGTGGTCCCCTTATACTGTATCTGAAGTCTCTTTTATATAGACCTTAGTGGTCCCCTAATACTGTATCTGAAGTCTCTTTTATATAGACCTTAGTGGTCCCCTAATACTGTATCTGAAGTCTCTTTATATAGACCTTAGTGGTCCCTAATACTGTATCTGAAGTCTCTTTATATAGACCTTAGTGGTCCCTAATACTGTATCTGAAGTCTCTTTATATAGACCTTAGTGGTCCCCTAATACTGTATCTGAAGTCTCTTTATATAGACCTTAGTGGTCCCTAATACTGTATCTGAAGTCTCTTTTATATAGACCTTAGTGGTCCCCTAATACTGTATCTGAAGTCTCTTTATATAGACCTTAGTGGTCCCCTTATACTGTATCTGAAGTCTCTTTTATATAGACCTTAGTGGTCCCCTAATACTGTATCTGAAGTCTCTTTATATAGACCTTAGTGGTCCCTAATACTGTATCTGAAGTCTCTTTTATATAGACCTTAGTGGTCCCCTAATACTGTATCTGAAGTCTCTTTATATAGACCTTAGTGGTCCCTAATACTGTATCTGAAGTCTCTTTATATAGACCTTAGTGGTCCCTAATACTGTATCTGAAGTCTCTTTTATATAGACCTTAGTGGTCCCCTAATACTGTATCTGAAGTCTCTTTATATAGACCTTAGTGGTCCCTAATACTGTATCTGAAGTCTCTTTTATATAGACCTTAGTGGTCCCCTAATACTGTATCTGAAGTCTCTTTATATAGACCTTAGTGGTCCCCTACCACTAAGGTCATGCTAGTGAGAGTCGACGACGCAGCGAGACGCTGTCCCACCTGTCGGGACTCGTCGTCGGGGAAGTCGTCGTCACAGAGCCAGATCCCCAGCGACGTCCTCTGAAACTCTGCAGCCACCAGAGCATAAAACTCCAGAGTCGGACCGAGACCTGTTCCCTCTTCACCCAGGAACTCCACCTGGTCTCACACACACACACACACACACACACACACACGGTCACACACAGACACACACACACTTATTGTAACCAGGATGCCAGTTTTCTACTATTTTGTGAAACAAAAAATGTTGAAAAACAACCAAAAGTTCAGAAAAGGCAACAAAGATGGCCGACGCTTTGTCTAGGTGTTCCTCAGACATCTAGAAACCATTTAGGGGTTGGTGGGGGGGTTGTCCTGGTTAAGGTGTGAGATTAGTACGTGTTTGGGTTTCTCCTGTTTCCTCCGTTAGGGAGGAGGTCTTTGTTGTTCTTTTCACCATATTTAGTATTTTGGTTACTTTCTAGACAGGGTTGTTTAGTTTGTTATTTTCGTGGTAGGCCACCCTGAAGCTTTCTATGAGTCACATATATCCGTTTAATCACAAGTGATATTTAATGTATTTATTGTAATGTGTGCTTGGGGGCAGATGGCCCCTTAGACTGGGGGGTAACACAAGCGATTAAAAAAAAAAAAGAAATGGCGAAAAGCAACAAGAAATGACAAATAAAACTACATAAATCACAAAAAGCAACAAGCACATTGCAAATAAGGTGACAACGCGTCAGAAAAGCAACAAAAAGACAGACGAAGAGATAAAGGAAGGCTGTCCTGACCTCCAGCACCGACTTCCTGTCTGCGTGCAGCTGCATGACGGACTCGGCCCACTCCATCATGGCGTCCCCGCGGGGGACTTTGACCCGCTCGTGTTTGAGCCGGCCCACCCTGAACTCCCCGGGGTCGTCCCGCCGCACCGTGGTGGGCGGCCGCGAGCGCTCCATGGTCGCCTCCCGCCGGTTCTGGAGCCACACGATGGCCCTGCAGACGGGGTCAGAGGTCACAGAGAGGGCCGGCTTAGGGGACACATGGGGGGTGTCTGTCTATGTGTGTCTGTGTCTATGTGTCTCTGTGTGTGTGTGTGTGTGTGTGTGTGTGTGTGTGTGTCTCCGTGTGTGTGTGTGTGTGTGTGTCAGCGTGTGTGTGTGTGTCTCCGTGTGTCTCTGTGTGTGTGTGTGTGTGTGTGTGTGTGTGTGTGTGTGTGTGTGTGTGTGTGTGTGTGAGAGAGAGACTGACCTGGACGCTCCGAACGCGGTGCAGGTGAAGTAGAGCTGCCGGGTCTCGAAGGGGATGAGGAAAGGACACTTAGAGGTGAGCTGCTCACACCATTCAGGCAGAGCTCCGCTGGCCAGGGCCAGAGGCTCCTAGGACACAGGAAGCAAGGAAGCAGGACACAAGGAAACAAGGAGACACTCCGGTTAACCCTTTGACCTCTGCAGTAGAAAAGGTGCCAGTGAGTACGTTCCAATGCTCTGAATCCCTAAATCAGAAGAACTGAAGCTCACTAAAACACACACAGCATGTTCATCCAAAAGATTTCTAGAAACATCAATTATAACACTCCAGAAGTTATTTAAACTCATATTTTTTTGTTTTTTAAGATAGTTTGAGTGCATTTTGATAGTTTCATTAATAGAAATGGTGTCCCGCGGGTTTGGACTGGATGTCCCGCGTCCTCACAGGCGTCCAACGTAATGACGCCACAGACAGAAGCCTCAGCCTTCTGCTGCAAAAAGAATCAACTCTAGCGCCCGGGGAGCTCAGCTGGTAGAGCGCGCGCCCATTTATAGAGGTATACTACGCAACGCAGCGGGACAGGGTTCGACTCCGCCCCCTGCTGCACGTCATCCCCGCCGCCCCCCCCTCCCCTTTCATGTATTCAGCTGTCCTGTTAAATAAAGGCCTAAAAATGGCCAAAAAAAATCTTAATAATAAATAATAAAACGGTGATAAAGTGACAAAAACTTCACAAAAAGAGAAAAAACTGTAAAAACAAAAACAAAAAAACAACAACTGTTAAATTGTTAACTCAAGTGATTTAGCCAAGATAGAAAAAAGAACCAAAAACAATCAAACTAAGCGTCAAAAACGTCAGAAAAGTGTCGGCAAAAGTGACAAAAACTTCAAAAAAAGCCAAAAACTGTAAAAAAACAAACTAAAAAACTGTATTAATATGACAATGCCATAAAGCCCTAAAAAGTGATTAAGCCATGATAGAAGAACCAAAAACAACTCAAAGCGACAAAAACATCGTAAAAATGTCGGCAAAAGTGACAAAAAATTCAGAAAAAGCCTAAAACTGTAAAAAAATTAAAAAAAATATACACAATGTCATAAAGCCCTAAAAAGTGCCATGACAGAAGAACCAATAACAATCGAACAAAACGACAAAAACAACGTAAAAAGTGTTGCCAAAAGTGACAAAAACTTCAGAAAAAGCCACAAAAAAATGTAAAAATACGACAATGTCCCGAATTGATCCGAGAGCCGGATCCAAGTCTGTTGGGCCGTGAGTTTGGCAGCTGTTATGGTTTTTATTTTAGATCGATTTCAACAGGATGACGAAAACAACAATCTAAGGGCCAACATCCAGCTCCCCAACACCTGAAACAAGTCGCTGGTTAAAACCTGCTTTCTTTGGACAGGAAGTGGTTTCTGAGCTGACCTCGATCTGCTGCAGAATCTTCGTTGTGATCTTCTTACTGGTGAACTCCTCTGGAGACGCGTTGAACTGCAGCTCCTCAAAATCTGCACAAAAACCAACTTAGAAATTACAATTATACAATGACATCAGAAAGGATTAAGACGTTATTTTAATTTCAAAATCACCACCAAACCCACCAGACTCCATGTAAATAATCACTACTTTTAGCGTGTATAGAGCAGCATATCTCCACCAGACTCCATGTAAATAATCACTACTTTTAGCATGTATAGAGCAGCATACAGTGGGTACGGAAAGTATTCAGACCCCTTTAAATTTTTCACTCTTTGTTTCATTGCAGCCATTTTCCAAAAATCAAAAAAGTTCATTTTATTTCTCAGTAATGTACACTCAGCACCCCATCTTGGACAGAAAAAAACAGAAATGTAGAAATTTTTGCAAATTTATTAAAAAACAAAAACTGAAATATCACATGGTCATAAGTATTCAGACCCTTTGCCGTGACCCTCATATGTAACTCAGGTGCTGTCTATTTCTTCTGATCATCCTTGAGATGGTTCTACACCTTCATTGGAGTCCAGCTGTGTTTGATTATACTGATTGGACTTGATTAGGAAAGCCACACACCTGTCTATATAAGACCTTACAGCTCACAGTGCATGTCAGAGCAAATGACAATCATGAGGTCAAAGGAACTGCCTGAGGAGCTCAGAGACAGAATTGTGGCAAGGCACAGATCTGGTCAAGGTTACAAAAAAATTTCTGCTGCACTTAAGGTTCCTAAGAGCACAGTGGCCTCCATAATCCTCAAATGGAAGACGTTTGGGACGACCAGAACCCTTCCTAGAGCTGGCCGTCCGGCCAAACTGAGCTATCGGGGGAGAAGAGCCTTGGTGAGAGAGGCAAAGAAGAACCCAATGGTCACTGTGGCTAAGCTCCAGAGATGCAGTCGGGAGATGGGAGAAAGTTGTAGTAAGTCAACCATCACTGCAGCAATCCACCAGTCGGGGCTTTATGGCAGAGTGGCCCGAAGGAAGCCTCTCCTCAGTGCAAGACACATGAAAGCCCGCATGGAGTTTGCTAAAAAACACCTGAAGGACTCCAAGATGGTGATAAATAAAATCCTCTGGTCTGATGAGACCAAGATAGAACTTTTTGGCCTTAATTCTAAGCGGTATGTGTGGAGAAAACCAGGCACTGCTCATCACCTGTCCAATACAGTCCCAACAGTGAAGCATGGTGGTGGCAGCATCATGCTGTGGGGGTGTTTTTCAGCTGCAGGGACAGGACGACTGGTTGCAATCGAGGGAAAGATGAATGCGGCCAAGTACAGGGATATCCTGGACGAAAACCTTTTCCAGAGTGCTCTGGACCTCAGACTGGGCCGAAGGTTTACCTTCCAACAAGACAATGACCCTAAGCACACCGCTAAAATAACGAAGGAGTGGCTTCACAACAACTCCGTGGCTGTTCTTGAATGGCCCAGCCAGAGCCCTGACTTAAACCCAATTGAGCATCTCTGGAGAGACCTGAAAATGACTGTCCACCAACGTTTACCATCCAACCTGACAGAACTGGAGAGGATCTGCAAGGAGGAATGGCAGAGGATACCCAAATCCAGATGTGAAAAACTTGTTGCATCTTTCCCAAAACGACTCATGGCTGTATTAGATCAAAAGGGTGCTTCTACTAAATACTGAACAAAGGGTCTGAATACTTATGACCATGTGATATTTTAGTTTTTGTTTTTTAATAAATTTGCAAAAATTTCTACATTTCTGTTTTTTTCTGTCCAACATGGGGTGCTGAGTGTACATTACTGAGAAATAAAATGAACTTTTTTGATTTTTGGAAAATGCCTGCAATGAAACAAAGAGTGAAAAATTTAAAGGGGTCTGAATACTTTCCGTACCCACTGTATCTCCACCAGACTCCATGTAAATAATCACTACTTTTAGCATGTATAGAGCAGCATATCTCCACCAGACTCCATGTAAATAATCACTACTTTTAGCGTGTATAGAGCAGCATATCTCCACCAGACTCCATGTAAATAATCACTACTTTTAGTGTGTATAGAGCAGCATATCTCCACCAAACTCCATGTAAATAATCACTACTTTTAGCGTGTATAGAGCAGCATATCTCCACCAGACTCCATGTAAATAATCACTACTTTGAGTGTGTATAGAGCAGCATATCTCCACCAGACTCCATGTTAATAATCACTACTTTTAGTGTGTATAGAGCAGCATATCTCCACCAAACTCCATGTAAATAATCACTACTTTGAGTGTGTATTAGGTGTGTCCGTACCCTCCTGCAGAGTGCGTGCGTTGGAGGCGCTGTCTCCACCGATGATGTAGAGGATGCGCAGCAGCTGCAGGACGTCCTCGACCCCGCAGGCGTTCTGGCTGCAGCCCGCCTTCGCCTGCGCCATCTCCCGTGCCACGCACAGGATCTCACTGCTCTGATTGGCCGAGAGCGAGCTCGGGCTCTGGCCACCAGAACGACCTCCCGATATACTGAGACTGTGCTCACATAAATCCTGGAGCACGGAGAGGAAGCAAAAAGATCAGAGGTCGACTTTTAGTCTGCTTTTTCCTGTGAAAATCTTCAATTCTTAACCCCCTAATAACCCTCATGTTATCTTCATGTTGTCCCCATGTTGTCCTCATGTTGTCCTCATGTTGTCCTCCTGTTGTCCTCATGTTAACCCTCATGTTGTTCTCATGTTGTCTTCATGTTGTCTTCATGTTGTTCTCATGTTGTCTTCATGTTGTCCCCATGTTGTCCTATATCAATGTTCTTTTTAATTCCCCAAAATAACATGATTGATTCCACCCAACGCTCTTTGCCAAGTACAAATCTCTACTTTCATTAATTTTGGGGCGTCTTATTCAATTTTATAGCATTGTAAAACAAATTGTATATATACATACTCCAGTCTGTGATTATCATCAACATCCATTCCTTTAATTTTAGTCTCAATAATTCCTAATTTCTGCTTTTCCAACTCAAACATTAGGTATAATTTCCTATAAATGAAGTTTATTGACCATAAATTCCAAAAATAACCTAAAGTTAATAGTGCTGAAAACGTCAAAAAAGTGACAAACATTGAAAAAAAAGTGTCAAAAGTGTTGAAAAAAGGGACAAAAACGTAATAAATTTAAAAACATCGACAAAAAGCGTCTTTTTTTGTCGATTGTTGATTTCAATTTTGACGGGAAGACAACACGAGGGTTGATCTCAAAACTAAATCAAAATACATCTGATGTGATTTTGAGTCTTTTTGTGTGTCTGTGTGATTGTTGCGTGTGTATTCGACGTGTTGCCCATGACAACAAGCCTTGATATCTCCTGCAGGTTTCATCAGAGAGAAACTCACCATCTTCCCGCTCTCCTTCTCTTTGTCCGAGTCCTTCAGCTCTCGGTACATTATCCTGCCGGAGGAAGCAACACACACATCATCTCTGGGAAACAACGCTCAGACCATCTTTGTATTTGCAACGTGGATATATTCAAATATTTGTTCTTGTATTGTACCCTAGTATTATTCCATGTATATTGTATGTATGTATATTGTATCCTAGTATTTCATTATATTTATATTCTGTGCTGTGTGACTGATTTTGCTGCTGGAGCACTAGAATTATCAATTTTATTGGATCAATAAATAAATATCTATCTATCCTCCCCCCTCCCTCCCTCCCCCCTCTCCCTCCCTCCCTCCCTCCCTCCCCCTCTCTTACGTGTACGTGGGCTCCCAGATGCGGCGCAGTTTGTCCGTCTTCACGGCTCCGTTGCAGGAGAGCTGCAGCAGCCGCTGGACGTAGTAGAAGATGGTGGACTTGTAGTTGGACAGAGGAAGCTCCACCTCACGGCTCGTCCCCAGCCCCGCCACCTGAACACGAACACACACACACACACACTTAAACTGCATGTAATGTAATGCAATGTCCTGCTACACCCTGTAATGTCCTGATATGCCCTGCTACACCCTGTAATGTCCTGTAATGCCCTGCTACACCCTGCTACACCCTGTAATGCCCTGCAGTGCCCTGCTACACCCTGTATGTAATGTCTTGTAATGTCCTGCTACACCCTGTATGTAATGTCTTGTAATGTCCTGCTACACCCTGTATGTAATGTCTTGTAATGTCCTGCTACACCCTGTATGTAATGTCTTGTAATGTCCTGCTACACCCTGTATGTAATGTCTTGTAATGCCCTGCTACACCTTGTAATGTCCTGATATGCCCTGCTACACCCTGTAATGTCCTGATATGCCCTGCTACACCCTGTAATGTCCTGCAGTGCCCTGCTACACCCTGTAATGTCCTGATATGCCCTGCTACACCCTGTAATGTACTAGTATGCCCTGCTACACCCTGTAATGTCCTGCTACACCCTGTAATGTCCTGATATGCCCTGCTACACCCTGTAATGTACTAGTATGCCCTGCTACACCCTGTAATGTCCTGCTACACCCTGTAATGTACTAGTATGCCCTGCTACACCCTGTAATGCCCTGCTACACCCTGTAATGTCCTGTAATGTCCTGCTACACCCTGTAATGTACTAGTATGCCCTGCTACACCCTGTAATGTCCTGTAATGTCCTGCTACACCCTGTAATGTACTAATATGCCCTGCTACACCCTGTAATGTCCTGTAATGTCCTGCTACACCCTGTAATGTACTAATATGCCCTGCTACACCCTGTAATGTACTAGTATGCCCTGCTACACCCTGTAATGTACTAGTATGCCCTGCTACACCCTGTAATGTCCTGCTACACCCTGTAATGTCTTGTAATGCCCTGCTACACCCTGTAATGTACTAGTATGCCCTGCTACACCCTGTAATGTACTAGTATGCCCTGCTACACCCTGTAATGTCCTGCTACACCCTGTAATGTACTAGTATGCCCTGCTACACCCTGTAATGTCCTGCTACACCCTGTAATGTACTAGTATGCCCTGCTACACCCTGTAATGCCCTGCTACACCCTGTAATGTCCTGTAATGTCCTGCTACACCCTGTAATGTACTAGTATGCCCTGCTACACCCTGTAATGTCCTGTAATGTCCTGCTACACCCTGTAATGTACTAATATGCCCTGCTACACCCTGTAATGTCCTGTAATGTCCTGCTACACCCTGTAATGTACTAATATGCCCTGCTACACCCTGTAATGTACTAGTATGCCCTGCTACACCCTGTAATGTCCTGCTACACCCTGTAATGTCTTGTAATGCCCTGCTACACCCTGTAATGTACTAGTATGCCCTGCTACACCCTGTAATGTACTAGTATGCCCTGCTACACCCTGTGATGTACTAGTATGCCCTGCTACACCCTGTAATGTCCTGCTACACCCTGTAATGTCTTGTAATGCCCTGCTACACCCTGTAATGTACTAGTATGCCCTGCTACACCCTGTAATGTACTAGTATGCCCTGCTACACCCTGTAATGTACTAGTATGCCCTGCTACACCCTGTAATGCCCTGCTACACCCTGTAATGTCCTGTAATGTCCTGCTACACCCTGTAATGTACTAGTATGCCCTGCTACACCCTGTAATGTCCTGCTACACCCTGTAATGTACTAATATGCCCTGCTACACCCTGTAATGTCCTGTAATGTCCTGCTACACCCTGTAATGTACTAATATGCCCTGCTACACCCTGTAATGTACTAGTATGCCCTGCTACACCCTGTAATGTCACTGCTAGTATGCCCTGCTACACCCTGTAATGTCCTGCTACACCCTGTAATGTCTTGTAATGCCCTGCTACACCCTGTAATGTACTAGTATGCCCTGCTACACCCTGTAATGTACTAGTATGCCCTGCTACACCCTGTAATGTACTAGTATGCCCTGCTACACCCTGTAATGTACTAGTATGCCCTGCTACACCCTGTAATGTACTAGTATGCCCTGCTACACCCTGTAATGTCCTGTAATGCCCTGCTACACCCTGTGATGTACTAGTATGCCCTGCTACACCCTGTAATGTCCTGTAATGCCCTGCTACACCCTGTGATGTACTAGTATGCCCTGCTACACCCTGTAATGTCCTGTAATGTCCTGCTACACCCTGTAATGTACTAATATGCCCTGCTACACCCTGTAATGTACTAGTATGCCCTGCTACACCCTGTAATGTCCTGCTACACCCTGTAATGTACTAGTATGCCCTGCTACACCCTGTAATGTCCTGCTACACCCTGTAATGTCTTGTAATGCCCTGCTACACCCTGTAATGTACTAGTATGCCCTGCTACACCCTGTAATGTACTAGTATGCCCTGCTACACCCTGTAATGTACTAGTATGCCCTGCTACACCCTGTAATGTACTAGTATGCCCTGCTACACCCTGTAATGTCCTGTAATGCCCTGCTACACCCTGTGATGTACTAGTATGCCCTGCTACACCCTGTAATGTCCTGTAATGCCCTGCTACACCCTGTGATGTACTAGTATGCCCTGCTACACCCTGTAATGTCCTGTAATGCCCTGCTACACCCTGTGATGTACTAGTATGCCCTGCTACACCCTGTAATGTCCTGATTTTGTCACCCATTGGCCCATTTTTCCGTTTGTAAGCTGTTGTTCTGTTTTGCCGGATATTAAAATAAATATCCTTTTTGGTTTACGGTTGATGTCCTGACACCCAGAGACACTACGGGACCAGTGAGACATGTTGGATGTGGTTGTCTTACCTTCAGAGTGAGAGAGAGGTGAGGAGACGGAGCGCACTCCACTTCCTCCTGAACCTCCGAACGAGGAGTTCCTGACAGAAAGAAAACAAACGCGTTCAAAGGCTGATTCATAGCGGAAAAATTAAAAAATATGGAACTAATAGCAGAAAAACTAACTGTATAATGAACAATATCCATTAACAGAGACAAAAAACACCTCATATAATAATAATAATAATAGTAAATATAAATATAAATAAAAAATAAAATAAATAATAATAATGCTGTCCTCCTGTAGTCATGGATACATCATGGACTATGTAGTCCCCAGCTACCCAAACAGGACTTTTACTCAGGAGTGCGTGCGTGGTACCTGGCTGGGGGATCTCCAGGTCGGTGGTCTGCTGGACGTTGGTTCTTCCGGGCCGCGGGTCGAAGGCGGGGACCAGAGCAGAGAACTGTCTCTTCAGGACAAAGTCATCGTCCCACGTCCTCCTGCGACCTCCTTTGGTCTCGTACTCCTCCTCCTCCTGTGGGGAAAAGACGGCACACACTCATCCGTCACGCTGCCAGGTGAGTGATGATCTACAGCGGGGGGGGGGGGGTCACCAAGCACCTCCCGGTACGATATCATCACAACACCCATGTTCCACAACACCCATGCTCCACAACACCCATGCTCCAAGGCTCCACGGCTCCACGGCTCCAAGGCTCCAAGGCTCCAAGGCTCCAAGGCTCCACGGCTCCAAGGCTCCACGGCTCCAAGGCTCCAAGGCTCCACGGCTCCAAGGCTCCACGGCTCCACGGCTCCAAGGCTCCAAGGCTCCAAGGCTCCACGGCTCCACGGCTCCAAGGCTCCAAGGCTCCACGGCTCCAAGGCTCCACGGCTCCAAGGCTCCAAGGCTCCACGGCTCCAAGGCTCCAAGGCTCCAAGGCTCCACGGCTCCAAGGCTCCAAGGCTCCACGGCTCCAAGGCTCCAAGGCTCCAAGGCTCCAAGGCTCCACGGCTCCAAGGCTCCAAGGCTCCACGGCTCCAAGGCTCCAAGCTCTGGATCTCTCTCCTTTAGCTTTGAGAGCTTTGGATTCTGAAGACTTTCAACCAGCACTATGGCTCAGTGTGTCATGTGTTGCTGTTTTATTTGTTTTTACTGTAAAGCACTTTGTGACCCTTCTTGTCTGTGAAAGCTGCGTTATAAATAAAGTTTACTTACTTACAATATGATATTATTGCAATTTTATTTTTTATGTATCTTATTGATTTGATTAGGACAATGCACATTAATGAACATTTCTGTAAATGCACCAGGGTTTTTAGCCAATTGGCTATTTATCAACTGTAGTCCTGCCTAGGATGCGTGTCTTTATGGTGGGAAGAAACCGGAGGAAACCCACGCAATTTTAAACATATTGCAATATTCAATATTTATAACCTTTTTTCTCCAACTTCTAATTTTTTCCCCAATTTCTAACGTCGTCCCCAAAAGGAAACTTCTCAACATCTGTTTCATCTAAAAAGAAACATTTCTCTGTTTGTTCATCTCATTTCAATGTTATTAACCAACACATATATAATATATAATATATAATAACAGATCCATACTTGGTGTCTGTGTATCGATACGTATCGCCACTGAAAGTATTGTGGTCCTTACTACCCCGGGGGGGGGGGGGGCTCACATTCAAGTCAAGTCAAGTTTATTTCATTTGTAAAAATGGAAATTACAGTGCTCACACTCGCCATCTTACCCATAAAAACTAGAGAATAAATACAATACCACAAATACACTAAAAAATTATACATAAATACAATAAAAAAAAATAGAATAAAATAAAAACTTATAAAAAGGTACGTTTAAAGTGCTTGTTGTGCTGTCTAATAGCCTGAAGTTTAAAAGAAAGAGCATGCTGCTTGGTTTGTGTCCCAGGAGGTCTTAGCCTAGCACTACGCTCTATGACCCTGCCGGTCAGATTACCATGAAGACGGGGACCCGGGTCCCTCGTCACGTTCTCCCAGTTTGGTATTACTTCATGAGAGGATGACACACCAAATCTGTGGATTTGTATTTGTCTTGTTTTCAGCGGTACTGCTGTTCTGTTTATGGGTTCGTGGCCCTGCTCCTCCCACACACACACACAAGAAAACAAAAGGTGTATTACCAGGACCTCCTCGTACTCCTGGTCCTCCTGGTTGTCGTCTTCGTTCTCGTCGTCGTCGTCGTCCGGCTCCGGGAGGTCCTCCTCGTCGTCCAGCTCGGCCAATAGCGTGTTGGCACGACAGCTGTCCAGGAAGTCTGCAAGGTCATCAAAGGTCAAAGGGATGAGTGGAAACCGTCAGCTGTGTTAGAAACGCGTCCCTCTACTCTGCAGAGTAGTCACAGCTTAGCAGCGGCGTTCCAATTCATTCACTACATAGTCCGATAGAAAATACCCACAATGCACAGCTAGTTTGGCGCGTACATACGATGTACCCTACATTTTACTCCCTTATCCCACAATGCAATGCAGTCATGTTTTCCCTTCAGAGAAGAAGCACCCACGGAAACTGAAAGGGACTTTCTTTTATAGACAGTGGAAATGTAACTAACACACACACACACACACACACACACACACACACACACACACACACACACACACACACTCACTGTAGACAACAGGGCAGTCTATATATAGTCTGCCCTGTTGTCTACATTGAACTAATGGAGGACTAACTTAACCCTCGTGTTGTCTTCCCGTCAAAAAAAAGAAATCAAAATCAACACTTTTGTTGATGCTTTTTGTCCCTTTTTTCAATGTTTGTCTCTTTATTTTGACGTTTTCAACACTACGTAACACTAACTTATTAACTTTAGTTTTAGTTATTTTTTGAATTTATGGTCAATAAACCTCATTTATAGGAAATTATACCTAATGTTTGAGTTAGAAAAGCAGAAATTAGGAATTATTGAGACTAAAATTAAAGGAATGGATGTTGATGATACTCACAGACTGGAATATGTCAACTTTTACTCAATACTATTTCAAAAACACTTCCATTTGTTTTACAATGTTATAAAATAGAATAAGACGCCCCAAAATTAATGAAAGTAGAGATTTGTACTTGGCAAAGAGCGTTGGGTGGAATCAATCATGTTATTTTGGGGAATTAAAAAGAACATTGATATAGGACAACATGAGGACAACATGAGGACAACATGAGGGCAACATGAAGACAACATGAGGGCAACATGAGGGCAACATGAGGGACAACATGAGGACAACATGAGGACAACATGAAGACAACATGAGGGCAACATGAGGGCAACATGAGGGCAACATGAGGGCAACATGAGGGCAACATGAGGACAACATGAGGACAACATGGGGACAACATGAGGACAACATGGGGACAACATGGGGACAACAACATGGGGACAACAACATGGGGACAACATGGGGACAACATGAGGGCAACATGAGGGCAACATGAGGGCAACATGAGGGCAACATGAGGACAACATGAGGGCAACATGAGGGCAACATGAGGGCAACATGAAGGCAACATGAAGGCAACATGGGGACAACATGGGGACAACATGAGGGCAACATGAGGGCAACATGAGGGCAACATGAGGACAACATGAGGACAACATGAGGACAACATGGGGACAACATGAGGGCAACATGAGGGCAACATGAGGGCAACATGAGGACAACATGAGGGCAACATGAGGGCAACATGAGGGCAACATGAAGGCAACATGAGGGCAACATGAGGGCAACATGAAGGCAACATGAAGGCAACATGAGGACAACATGGGGACAACATGGGGACAACATGAGGGCAACATGAGGACAACATGAGGGCAACATGAGGACAACATGAGGGCAACATGAGGGCAACATGAGGGCAACATGAGGACAACATGAGGACAACATGGGGACAACATGGGGACAACATGAGGACAACATGAGGACAACATGAGGGCAACATGAAGGCAACATGAGGACAACATGAGGACAACATGGGGACAACATGAGGGCAACATGAGGGCAACATGAGGGCAACATGAGGGCAACATGAAGGCAACATGAGGGCAACATGAGGGCAACATGAAGGCAACATGAGGGCAACATGAGGACAACATGAGGACAACATGAGGACAACATGAGGACAACATGAGGACAACATGAGGACAACATGAGGACAACATGAGGGCGACGTAATTGAATTGCCTGGTGGCGTTCGCCTCGCCGTTAACATCCTGTTGCAGCTAACGCTGTCTGCGTGAACTTTAGAAAAACTGAAACCGCTTTATCGGCGTTACCATGACAACATCTCTGGCAGCGCTCCGCTCTCTGAGAGAAACATCTGACGGTTGCTTCTTCTCACACAATTTACAGCAGAAGTCCTGACAATATCTTTAATAACCAAACTCAACGGGTGTTGTAGATCTGACATGTATCTAACATGATACATAATGGAAAATGTGATCAAATCACGACCCCCCCCCCCTTAACTCATATGTTCCCCTGCAGAGGACAGGAACTCAATAATTAATAAGTTAGTAAACAGTTAGTTGATGCAGGCGGTGCGTGTGTTTGGGTCTGAGCGGGTGTGCATGCGTGCGTGCGTGCGTGTCTGTGTGCGTGTGTCTGTCTGCGTGCGTGTGCGTCTGTGTTTGGGTCTCAGTGTGTGTGTGTGTGTGTGTGTGTGTGCGTGCATGTGTGTATGTGTTTGGGTCTGAGTGTGTGTGTCTGTGTGAGTGTGTGCGTGTGTGCGTGTGTCTGCGTGTGCGTGTCTGTGTGTGTGTGTGTGTGTGCGTGTGTGTCTGTGTGTGTGTGTGTGTGTGTGTGTGAGTGCGTGCGTGTCTGTGCGTGTGTGTGCGTGTGTGTGTGAGTGCGTGCGTGTCTGTGTGTGTGTGTGCGTGTGTGTCTGTGTGTGTGTGTGTGTGTGTGTGTGTGAGTGCGTGCGTGTCTGTGCGTGTGTGTGCGTGTGTGTAACCAACCATAGAGCGAGAACTCTGCCTCCTGGCCCGTGTCGCTCTCGCTGGACGTGGACGTCAGGCTGGTGGTCAGGGTGTTGCTGAGCAACTGGCCCACCGACAGACCCGTGGTTGCCGTGGCTACGTTATTGCTGCTGGTTACTATGGAGGTTGACATGGTAACAGTGGAGTTGGTGCCGGTGGTGGTGAGGTTAGGAAAGCTCTGAGCGCCCATGAGAGGAGAAGCTGCAAACAGACAGACGGAGGCGGTTAGTCTGAGACAAAGCAGCTGCTGATTGGCTGGAGGAGGCTGCTGATTGGCTGGAGGAGGCTGCTGATTGGCTGGAGGAGGCTGCTGATTGGCTGGAGGAGGCTGCTGATTGGCTGGAGGAGGCTGCTGATTGGCTGGAGGAGGCTGCTGATTGGCTGGAGGATTCTCATGCTTTTTGCCCAGTTGCAAAGATTAATCAATTAGTTGCCAACTATGACATTAATCGCCGTTTGAGTCATTTTTTATGTTAAAACAGTGAAACATTTGTGATGTCAGCATGTTACATGTGATTTATTTTTAGTTTCTTCACTTGACAGTAAACTGAATCCTTTCTTTCATCCTTCCTTCAGTCCCTTCTTCCTTCATACGTACTAGAGCCAGACCGATATATCGGCGGTCCGATATTATCAACAAATAAATAATATCTCAAATAAAACATTGAGATAGGGACGTCATGGTTGCCAGGGAGACAACACAAGGGTTAAATATTTCCTCCTTTAAATTTGGTGTGATGATAGTTTTGAACAAGTTACCTCCTGACATCTATCTCTCTATCTCTCTATCTCTATATCTATAATACATCCATCTATCCATCTGGAGCCGATAAAGGATTTTTAAGGCTGATACCGATACAAATATTTGATTATTTAAAAATCCGATATATCGCACAATATATATATATATATATATATATATATATATATTTTTTTTATAAATCCAGAAACGCGTTACAAAACAAACAGATTTCCCTATTATTAGTTATTTGTAGTTATTTATGAGTTCTCACTAAAATAATAATAAGATAATAATTTGTTTTATTGTCACAACAGAACATCAAAATATATTAAAGTTCTGATAAATAAAATGTAGAAAAATACAAACTTAAGATATGAAACTTAAACAAAAACACATTCACAACAAAATTATTATTTGTTTTATATCTATCTATCTGGAGGGGGGGCAGTATCTCAGTGTGTAGGGAGTGGGGTTGGGAACCAGAGGGTCGCAGGTTCAAGTCCCCATACGGACCAAAGTATGGTGGTGGACTGGTATTTGGAGAGGTGCCAGTCCACCTCCTGGGCCCTGCCAAGGTGCTCTTGAGCAAGGCACGAACACGAACATCTCTCCACTCTTAGTGCATGCATAGGTACTGAGCATGTGTGTGTAGTTCAGGCCAGATGTGTAAGCATGTGTGTGTAATGGGTGTAATAACAGAGTGTTAATTGTAATTTCCCCTTGTGGGATTAATAAAGTATACATCATATCTATCTATATAATCTATATCTCTTATCTATATAGGAGACGTAGCCTGTCTTGAATTAACCCCTTACTGCTTTCATGACCTTCCCTGATTCTGCAGTGTGTTCCTTCCTGTTGAGAGTGATATTCCAGGTGGTTGTGCTGTGTGTTTGTTAGTAACATGTTAGTATAACAGAGAGAACTCACTGGCGGTGCTCATGACGTTGCGGCCCAGCGTGTTGGTGTTGTTGTCGCTGCTGCTGCGGCTCAGGTTCATGTTGTTGGTGGCGTTGGTGCGCGACATGTTGGGCGCGCGGCGGACGAAGGACTCCATGAGGCTGGCCTCCCGCGACGACAGGTTGGGCACGCTGGCGCTGGAGCTCATGGGCGCGCCGGCGGCCAGCAGCGAGCTGACGGACAGCCGGGCGTTGGCGGCCGAGCACAGCGGCCGCTGGGACGGCGCGTCCTTGCTGGACGACTCCGACACCGAGCTGACGTCGGGGGAGCTCACGCTCACCAGCCCCATGGAGATCGCCGTCGCCGGGTCCGTGGACGAGTCCTTGTTTCGGGCGTCATCGCCAGGCACGGGCGTGTCGGCGGTGAGCGTGCCGGAGCTGGACACCGAGCCGGACCCGCCCTCCGCGGACGACAGCACGACGATGGGCTCGGAGCCGATCCCCGCCACGCCGGAGTCCAGCAGCAGGCCCTCGGCCCGCCTCTCCAGACGCAGGCCGCCGGCGGCGCCCGGCAGCCCCACGGAGGAGCTCAGGCTGATGTCGGAGGACGAGGCGACGCTGCAGACGGAGCTGCTGCTGCCCTTCCGGCTGGAGGAGCAGGCGCCGCCCCCGGCCAGCGCCACCGCCCCGCCCTTGTCCGGACAGTTATTTTTCACCAGGCTGCTCCACGACTGCTGCTGCGAGGACGACGAGGTGGACGAGGACGAGGAGGACGTGGTGGTGGTGGTGCCGCCGCTGGCCGCCGGCGCCGCGGAGGGTCCCACCGTGGAGGAGGCGGGGCCTGAAACAGTGGATGAGACAGGTTTGGGTGACGGCGCTGTGGCAGCCGACTCAGGGTCGTACCCTGGAGCAAGCTTGAGGTCAAACTTCCCTTCAGCGCCCATGCGGTATGAGTTAGAGCCGCCAGAGTCCCAGGTTACATCAATCCAGCCTGGATGGACAGAGAGATAGGAGGGAGACGGACGGATGGATGTCAGAGACCCGGCAGAGAGAGAGAGAGAGAGAGAGAGAGAGACAGACAGGTAGAGAGAGAGAGAGACAGCAGAGAAGCAGCTTACAGTCAGAGCAGCTCCACACTGGACCGCATCACTGTGAGACTATCGCTGTCTCGTGATTATTCTCCTCTTATTAAAAAGGGATGGACTGTGTGCAGCTAAACATGAGGGAGGAAGGTAAAGGGGAGGGAGGGAGAGAGATGGGGAGGGCAGAAGAATGGGGAGAGAGAGGAGGAGAGGGAAAGAGAGAGATAGAAGGAGGGAAAGAGGAGAGATGGGGGAGGAAGGTGAGAGAGGAGGAGGGAGAGAGAGGGGGAGGGCGAGAGAGGAATGGGGAGAGGGGAAGAGGGAGAGAGGGAGGAAGGGAGAGAGAGGGGAAGAGGGAGAGAGATGGGGAGGGCGAGAGAGGAATGGGGAGAGGGAGGAGGAGAGGGAAAGAGGAAGGGAGAGAGGGAGGAAGGGAGACATAGGAGGAGGGAGAGATGGGGAGGAAGGTGAGAGAGGAGGAGGGAGAGATGGGGAGGGCGAGAGAGGAATGGTGAGAGGGGAAGAGGGAGAGAGGGAGGAAGGGAGAGAGAGGGGAAGAGGGAGAGAGGGAGGAAGGGCGAGAGAGGAATGGGGAGAGGGAGGAGGAGAGGGAAAGAGGAAGGGAGAGAGGGAGGAAGGGAGAGATAGGAGGAGGGAGAGATGGGGAGGAAGGTGAGAGAGGAGGAGGGAGAGATGTGGAGGAAGGTGAGAGAGGAGGAGGGGAGAGATGGGGGAGGAAGGTGAGAGAGGAGGAGGGAGAGATGGGGAGGGCGAGAGAGGAATGGTGAGAGGGGAAGAGGAAGAGATAAGAGGAGGGAGAGATGGGGGAGGAAGGCGAGAGAGGAGGAGGGAGAGATGGGGAGGGCGAGAGAGGAATGGTGAGAGGGGAAGAGGAAGAGATAAGAGGAGGGAGAGATGGGGGAGGAAGGCGAGAGAGGGAGGAAGGGAGAGAGGGGGAGGGCGAGAGAGAGGGTGAGAGATGGGGAGAGGGAGGGAGAGATACATGTGGGGGAAGTTTTCAACCTGAGGATTTTCATTTTGTTTTCACACACACACACACACACACACTTAAGAACATGCTTGACATTTACATTAACTACATGTTATGTTGCATTTTCAAACCAATCACATCTGAAGTGAAGTCTCAGATCAGACTTTAACAAGTTAACGAGTTATTATCTAAATCTACCGACATGTTGTTAAACTCCCCTCGAGGAGCTGTTTGTTGGTCCAGGTGGAGCGATGAAAAGAGAAAAATATGAACACAGTCACAGAAAACGACAATAAAAGCAAAAGTAGAAAAAACAATTCGGCAAAAGCGTCAAAAGCCACAAAGAAAGAAATCAACAATAACCCCGGTGCATGATTTCTGTCCAATGATAAATGTCTCCGCTCCCATCTGAGTCAAAACAGAAACACCGAGAGGAGCGAGAGGCAGAGAGGAAGAGGAAGGAGGGAGGAGGGAGGAGGAAGAGGAAGGAGGGAGGAGGAAGAGGAGGAAGGAGGAGGAAGAGGAGGAAGAGAAAGGAGGGACGAGGAAGAGGAAGAGGAAGCTGATTCCCAGGAGACCTGTTGGGAGAGGTTTGGTAAAAAAGCGATCAGGTGTTTTTAGATCACGTTAGATCATCTAGCTCAGTGGTTCTCAACCGGTGGGGCGCGCCCCCCCGGGGGGACGCGGACTCTCTCCCGGGGGGGCGCGAGTAGACTACAGGATGGGAGGGGAAAAAATCTAGCGACTTTTACTGGTGTTTTTGGAGACTTTTGTAGTGTTTGTAGACTCGAAAGCACGAATCACTCTGCAGTTAGGCCTACTGTGCTCAACCACGAGAGCTGCCGTGAGCCCCTCTCCCGTCCAAAAGCACTCAGTCAGCAGTAGCCTCGCGCAGCAGGCACAGCCTGCAGTCAGAGCAGAGAGAAGACACACACCCCTCCGCGTCCAGGCTGCAAATGAATCCCGTATGCGCATGGCCGCCGCACGTAAATGTGTTATGCCAGTAATCATCTCCGTTACATAACAAACATGGACCAATTAAAATCGAGATATTACTGGCCCTTTGCGTAGCTGACGTCATTACACCAGAAACGCAATCCCCGCGAAATTCAAAGTCAAAATGACAGCAGCGGTGTCCGCCGATATCACAGCGGTGAGGAACTCCTCTAAAGTCGATTTTAATTCAAAAAAGAACTAATAGCAAGATGGAGGTCTACGCCAGCCTTAGATGGACTACCGCAGCAAAAGGGACAAAAACTCGTCCGATCGTTTCAAACTGACTGGTTTGGAAGAAAAGATGTGGCTACGTGGCTGTGCTAACAGTCAGCGGCGGGACCTCTACGGGGTCCTGGGATCTGAACAGTCAGCGGCGGGACCTCTACGGGGTCCTGGGATCTGAACAGTCAGCGGCGGGACCTCTACGGGGTCCTGGGATCTGAACAGTCAGCGGCGGGACCTCTACGGGGTCCTGGGATCTGAACAGTCAGCGGCGGGACCTCTACGGGGTCCTGGGATCTGAACAGTCAGCGGCGGGACCTCTACGGGGTCCTGGGATCTGAACAACCTGCCCGCAGCTTTAACCACGCATATAAAACCGTCAGCTCATATAATACCAGCAACTACAGCTTGGCACACATTTGAAACGGATCCAAACATCCAGTCGGAACCGGACCGGGCCAGCACGTCTTCCAGCCCTCGCCATTCTGAGAGTCAGAGACTATGCAAGCTGAAGGCCCGTAAAGACGAGTTTTACAACGCTATGATCCACGTCTTCACGAGGAAAGAGCGTCGGATGGATTTTATGTACAGATAATCTCCCGATTGGTGAGTCAGGAACTATTCTGGGCTTAGTGAAGCCATTTGCCTTCATATTCAGAGCAGTGTGTGTTTTCATTGTTGCTGACTGGGACTGACAAACATAATTGGCCGCTGTGCAATAATTAGAACAAAGATGGTTTCATAACTTGCATTCTGATGCTGGACATGAACGTGTGTGTGTGTGTGTGTGTGTGTGTGTGTGTAGAGAGAGAGAGAGAGAGAGAAAGAGAGAGAGAGAGAGAGAGAATATGTCACCCAGAGTATTTGTCTGAAATCTTAACTTTGCGGGAACAGTCATTGCGGTCTTCAAATCAGCGAGTTTTAGAAGTCCTGGTCCAGGTATAAACGGTGTGGTGATCAGGCTTTTGGGTTGCTGCCCCGAGACTCAGGAACAAGTTACCCCCCCCTCCCGATATTCGCACTGTTACAGATGTCGCTCTTTTTAGGTCCAAACTCCAAACATATCTGTTCAGTCTGGCTTTTAATTCGTAGCAGCGGTGTGACGACTTCATTCTTTTGTTTCTTTTGATTTGACTGTTTTCTATGTTCATTCTTTCTATTGGACGATGTAATTTTACTCATTGTGTTAAGCACTTTGGACCATGCTGGTTGCTGTGAAGTGTTATATAAATACATTTAGATTGATTTTGATTGATAGATTGATTGGAAATGTCTTGCTATCGGCCGTGCGTGTGTGCGCGCTTGTGCGTAACGTTTAGCCTACTGTTTTGATTGAGTTTTAGAGTTTTAAACAATAAATTCAGTAATCTGGCTTTCATAACTCAGTGCCTAGCCTTTTACTGACATCACCGCACGGCACTGATGACACTATGTCTTTTCCACCAAGGGAGTTCTGGTGCTGGTTCGGAGTCAGTGCCAAATATTGAACCGGTTCTTTGCTTTTCCACACAAATAAACCTGGCTCTGGGCCAAGAAAACGGGTTCCAACTCAGCACCAACTCAGCGCTCGTCTAGAGATCAGAACCGGTTACGTCAGGTGCTGGGAGCGGGTCCCGGTAGGCTTTTTGTCGGGAAAATTGGGACCGCCCCGGTCAAACCGGGACATCTGTTCACCCTAACGGTGTTTTGCTTGACGCTACTGATGTTGCCTTCGCAAGCTAGCAAAAGATAATAATAAACGTTAAATTATGCGAGATAATTCCCTTTCTTATTGGACGTGTCCTCGGTCCATAGCGGTCACAAATAGCTGTCAAGACCTGTCTTTGAATTTCAGGGTGAATTTGTAAAGCCATGAGCAAAAGTTTCGGGATGTCGTCCTCCATTATTGTTGATTGTCATGACGCGTTGCTATGACAACGGAGGTACTTGCAGTGACGTTGTAACGTAGCCCTGCTCTGGCTCTCAGGCTGTGGAAAATCGAGCTGGTTCTTAGATAATTGGCGAGTAGAACCAGCACCGAACTGGCTATAGCACCAGACCCAGAACCAGCACCTGGTTAGCCTTGGTGGAAAAGACGTATCAGTGGCTTGCATCTCTGTCCTATTTGGTCGATATATTTGACCGCTTGAATGGCCTCAACCTGTCTTTGCAAGGCCGCGAAACTCACATTTTGCTCCTTGCGGACAAAGTGCACGCCTTCACACAAAAACTAGACCTCTGCATCAGTCGAGGGAACGTCGACATGTTCCCCAGCCTTGCAGACTTTATCACCGATGCAGGCGCGTCACATGATTTCTCCTCCCTGTTTCAGTCAGCGTCTGAGCACCTGTCAGCAATGAGAAAACAATTTGCGACGTACTTTAAAGAGGATTATCGATCGTTTGCGTGGGTTCGAGATCCGTTTGTGTGCACAGCAAACGAGCTATCAATTGATATGCAGGAACAGCTTATTGAGCTGAAGAGTGACAGTCGACTGAAGGAACTCTTTAGCTCCGCCCTCTTTCGTCATTCTGGGCATCATTGATGCAGGAATATGCTGAACTCTGTGACGTCGCCTTGAAGATTCTCCTTCCTTTCGCGTCAACATATTTGTGTGAGGCAGGATTCTCAAAAATGACTGCCTTCAAAACTAAATACCGTAATCGTGCACAAATCGAGGATGATTTGAGGCTGTGTTTATCAAACATTGAGCCAAGAATTGAGGATCTTTGCAAGGCAAAGCAGGCTCAGGTCTCACATTAATACCACCAACCTGCAAGCTTCTTTAAAAAATGCAGATGATGCCTACTATTACACCTAGTGATAATAACAATAATAAAGCATAAATTAATATCAGAGGTCTGGTGCCAATTCCCAATTATAGCAATAGCCTAGTAATGATAATAGGCCTACTGATGATGATAGATAATAATAATAATAACAACAACAATAAAGCATGTAACCTCATATAAATATATAGCAATAGCCTAGTAATGATGATAGGCCTAATACTACTCATAATAATACTAATAATACTACTAATAATAATAATATCTGCAAGCTCACATTAGAAGTCTGGTACTACTGCCAATTATAAAAATAGCCTAGTAATGATAATAGGCATACCTACCGCTACTGATGATGATAATAAAATTAATAATAATAATATGGGCCTAAAAATAATAGCCTATCTATCTATCTATCTCTATCTATCGTGGTGTGTGGGGCGTAGGGCACTAGGGCCCCAACTGCAATGAACCAGCTTTGGGGGGGCCCAGCTTGCAAAAGGTTGAGAACCCCTGATCTAGCTGATGGATCTCACCGAGCTACTGAGCATGTGCAGCTCCCAACAAAGATAGGATAGAAGGGAGATGTCTCACTCTGGAGATAAAACTAGTGAGATGTCTCACTCTGGAGATAAAACTAGTGAGATGTCTCACTCTGGAGATAAAACTAGTGAGATGTCTCACTCTGGAGATACAACTAGAGAGATGTCTCACTCTGGAGATACAACTAGAGAGATGTCTCACTCTGGAGATAAAACTAGAGAGATGTCTCACTCTGGAGATAAATCTAGTGAGATGTCTCACTCTGGAGATAAATCTAGAGAGATGTCTCACTCTGGAGATAAATCTAGAGAGATGTCTCACTCTGGAGATAAATCTAGAGAGATGTCTCACTCTGGAGATAAATCTAGAGAGATGTCTCACTCTGGAGATAAAACTAGAGAGATGTCTCACTCTGGAGATAAAACTAGTGAGATGTCTCACTCTGGAGATAAAACTAGTGAGATGTCTCACTCTGGAGATAAAACTAGTGAGATGTCTCACTCTGGAGATAAAACTAGAGAGATGTCTCACTCTGGAGATAAAACTAGAGAGATGTCTCACTCTGGAGATAAATCTAGAGAGATGTCTCACTCTGGAGATAAAACTAGTGAGATGTCTCACTCTGGAGATAAAACTAGAGAGATGTCTCACTCTGGAAATAAAACTAGAGAGATGTCTCACTCTGGAGATAAAACTAGAGAGATGTCTCACTCTGGAGATAAAACTAGAGAGTTGTCTCACTCTGGAGATAAAACAGAGACCTAAACACACAGGGTGAAAACAGGATGTGCAGCAATGTGCATACAAGAAAAATATGGTGTTTTTATAAATGAAACCATGGAAACCTATTCTGGTCCAACCTTAAAACACAGTTATGAACCTGAAGAAGAGCAGAATATGGGCCCTTTAACCTAAAATTTAAAACAGCTTAAACTAAAATGTGAACTTAAGAAAAGCTTGCTGGCACAAATCTCTCCCCCAGTCGAGCCTCCGGTACAGAAACAAGGCGCCGGACTCTTTTTGACAAAAACCTGAAGCCAAGAAGAAGCCATGAACCCGCCGACCTGGACATTTTAGTTTTTCTGGGTCAAAATTTCAAATGAAAAACCTTTCATCAAGGTTCTGGTCGTCTTTTTTTGACCCTTTTGTGGCTTTCTCCCCCCCTGACGGTACACGATCCGCGCGTGTGCAAGACGTTCACGCATACGCAGATGATGTCATGATGATGTCATGATGATGTCATGATGAACGCGGATTTACGACACTGCACGATCTGTTCCCATAGACAGTTAAAGAAAGTCTGTTCGCCTCCACCGGGAAGCTAACGTTAGCTTAGCTAACAGCTAACTCGGCTAACCGCTAGCTGAGACAGCATGTAAAATACCCTCAAAACTGAAAATAACCGTTTAAATAATAACAGCTGTTACTTGTGCTCATTTAAAGCTAGCGATTAGCCGAATTAGCTGTTAGCTAACCTAGCGTCGTTAGCTTCCCGGTGGAGGCTAACAGCAGACCGCTACTGTGGAACGGATGGTGCAGTGCCGTAAATCTTCGTACATCAGGATTAGCATCTGCACATGCGCAGGACGGATCGTGTACCGACAGTCCCTTTTCTGAACCTTTTGGGTTTTCCTGATGTCGCTGCTTAACCCGTCTGTGCCGGATGCTTCGCGCCGACACATCTACCGGCCGCTGGCGCAGCGTTTTGTATTCGTCAGTGTTTTCATGACGCGTGCAGCAGAGAACGCACTGTCATTGGTTCAAATACACATGAGGCGGGTCTTGTCGGCCATTTAAAGCCATGTGACCACCAACATGTACTGTGGTTTGCTGAAAATCATGTCAATCAACCAGACATACATGTGCGTTTGTTTATGAATTTTTGAGAGACGAGCGAGACGATGTCTCCGACAGAGGAGGATGTGGACAGCGAGGGCAGGGACATGATTTTCAGCAAACCACAGTACACTTTGGTGGTCACATGGCTTTAAATGGCCAACAAGACCCGCCTCATGTGTATTTGAACCAATGACGGTGCGTTCACTGCTGCACGCGTCATGAAAACACTGACAAATACAAAATGCTGCCACGCAGCGGCCGGCAGGAGGTTCAAGGTCGCAACGCAGTAACTGGCGGTAGATGTGATGTGTCGGCGCGAAGCATCCGGCACAGACAGGTTAAGATGCACCTGTTTGCTGTAGCTTTTAACTCTCTCGTTAACCTGGATTTGATGTTTTTAAACTGTTGTTTGTCTCCCTGTGATGTACTTTGGTTCTAGTAATCTCTACACTTGTTATTTATGTATTTGACATCGACCCTGTTCAGCACTTTGGTCAACTGTTGTTTTTAAATGTGTTATAGAAATAAAATTGACATTGACATTGATGTAGAAGCTTTTTGGGAAGCGGTCCAACCTGACCCTAGGACACCAGGAGGGTTAATCAGTGAATCCTGCAGATGACAGCGTTAGTCTGGTTGGCTGTGGAGGACTCCAATAAACCCTTTGGATGGTCTTACCGTTGTGAGCCTCCCCGGTGACGATGCCCTCTCCGGATGGGTTGCCGTCCTGGTCGCGCCACTTCCAGTCGATGCCGCGGACGACGCGCGCCCCCGGGACGATGTACTTCATCACCTGGGAGCGGAACAGGCGCCGCTGGCGACGGAGGTTTGCCTCCGCCTCCTTCACAGCTTTGCCTGCCGGAGGAGGATGTTAGCAGCAGGTAATTATAACATGACAGGTACACACTGCACCTCATCCAGGGAATGAAACTAATACTATATATATATATATATATATTAGTATTAGTTTCATTATATATGAATATATATAATATATATACTATAGCATATATATATATATACACTACATATAGATTATATATACTAGATATATATATATATATATATATCTCTATCTATCTATCTATCTATATATAAAAATAAATAAATGAGTCAAACTGAGACACCAAAGACACGATTTTTAGTTCTTATTGGCTGTAAAGCCGTTGGATGGAAACACACTCTCACAGTTGTTGTTTTTTTTAACCAAACTTCAGATAATTTGATTGACAAGTGGACGGAAACTTAGCTCCCCTCGACGCTGTGATCTTCTCATGTCCCACACACACACACACACACACACACACACACACACACACACACACCCCCACCCCGCCCCCCCAGCCTTACCGAGCTGGTCCTCGCAGACGGCGGTGACGGTGCCGTACAGCTCCAGTCCCGACAGAGACAGGTAGTGGGTCTGCCCGCTGGCGTTCTTCCCCATCTGTTTGATCCGGATGTGTCTCCAGCCCTGCTTCTCCTCCTTGGACGGGTCCAGCGGCCACGTGGCCGTCGACCTGACGCACCGGGAACAAAACATCTTCACATCAGCCTCTTAGGGCTCATTCATTCGTTGCTTTAAGTGGGGAATTCTGGGTAGTTTTGGCGTTTTTCCACTGCGTGGTATCTACTCTACTCGCCTTTTTAAGTTTTCCATTATGATAAAACTCCCTGGTACCTGTAATAGGTACTTTATGTAGTACTACCTCAGTCGAGGCTCCAAGCTGCTGAGGAGACAACCTGCAGACTGCTGATTGGTCGGAGAGAATCTTCACTAATCACTGCAGACTGCTGATTGGTCGGAGAGAATCCTCACTAATCACTGCCTCCAGGTTCATTAGAAACTAATTTCTGGCTGTGGCAAATCAAACACACCTTCAACGTTCTGTCTGTGTGTGTGTGTGTGTGTGTGTCGCGTTAGGTCATGGCTGTCGCTATGACGACCAGCCACGCTCGCCTCACGCATGAGGCGGTACTGATCTGCGATGGAGAATGGAGGACGGGCGGGAACCATTAATGGAAAAAGGCCAAAAGATGTAAAGTTATTCACAAATGAACGGGAGTCAATTTGATGCTAACAAAATGAATGGGAGTCAATGGGATAATAACAAAATGAATGTGAGTCAATGGGATAATAACAAAATGAATGGGAGTTAATGGGATGCTAACAAAATGAATGGGAGTCAATGGGATGCTAACAAAATGAATGGGAGTCAATGGGATGCTAACAAAATGAATGGGAGTCAATGGGATGCTAACAAAATGAATGGGAGTCAATGGGATAATAACAAAATGAATGGGAGTCAATGGGATGCTAACAAAATGAATGGGAGTCAATGGGATGCTAACAAACATGAATGGGAGTCAATGGGATGCTAACAAAATGAATGGGAGTCAATGGGATGCTAACAAAATGAATGGGAGTCAATGGGATGCTAACAAAATGAATGGGAGTCAATGGGATGCTAACAAAATGAATGGGAGTCAATGGGATGCTAACAAAATGAATGGGAGTCAATGGGATAATAACAAAATGAATGGGAGTCAATAGGATGCTAACGGCGGGTGAATGCTAGGTAGCATCAAAATGGCGCCGTAGGAGCTGTCATACCCCGGTTCGTTGAGGCTGCAGTCGTCTACGTGGTTGTAGAGAGTCGTCCAGTTCTGCCCGTCCTTCGACACCTGAAACACCCAGTTCCTCAACGCCGAGCGGCCATAGCCCCTGCGGGGGGGGGGGGTGGGTTGAGGAGGAGGAGGATGGAAGATAGTTAGAAAAAATAACATCCTAATACATGTATTTGGTTGCTACCTTGGTGTATGTTAGGTTTATTACCCGGCGTGTCTCAGGGTGTGTGTTAGGTTTATTACCTGGCATGTTACAGGGTGTATGTTAGGTTTATTACCCGGCGTATCTCAGGATGTGTATTAGGTTTATTACCCCGCGTGTCTCAGGGTGTATGTTAGGTTTATTACCTGGCATGTTACAGGGTGTATGTTAGGTTTATTACAAGGCGTGTCTCAGGGTGTGTGTTAGGTTTATTACCTGGCATGTTACAGGGTGTATGTTAGGTTTATTACCCAGCGTATCTCAGGATGTGTATTAGGTTTATTACCCCGCGTGTCTCAGGGTGTATGTTAGGTTTATTACCCGGCGTGTCTCAGGGTGCATGTTAGGTTTATTACCCGGCGTGTCTCAGGGTGCATGTTAGGTTTATTACCCGGCGTGTCTCAGGGTGCATGTTAGGTTTATTACCTGGCGTGTCTCATGGTGTGTTAGGTTTATTACCCGGCGTGTCTCAGGGTGTGTGTTAGGTTTATTACCTGGCATGTTACAGGGTGTATGTTAGGTTTATTACCCGGCGTATCTCAGGATGTGTATTAGGTTTATTACCCCGCGTGTCTCAGGGTGTATGTTAGGTTTATTACCTGGCATGTTACAGGGTGTATGTTAGGTTTATTACCCAGCGTATCTCAGGATGTGTATTAGGTTTATTACCCCGCGTGTCTCAGGGTGTATGTTAGGTTTATTACCCGGCGTGTCTCAGGGTGCATGTTAGGTTTATTACCCGGCGTGTCTCAGGGTGCATGTTAGGTTTATTACCTGGCGTGTCTCATGGTGTGTTAGGTTTATTACCCGGCGTGTCTCAGGGTGTGTGTTAGGTTTATTACCCGGCGTGTCTCAGGGTGTGTGTTAGGTTTATTACCCAGCGTATCTCAGGATGTGTATTAGGTTTATTACCCCGCGTGTCTCAGGGTGTATGTTAGGTTTATTACCCGGCGTGTCTCAGGGTGTATGTTAGGTTTATTACCCGGCATGTCTCAGGGTGTATGTTAGGTTTAATACCCGGCGTGTCTCAGGGTGCATGTTAGGTTTATTACCCGGCATGTCTCAGGGTGTATGTTAGGTTTAATACCCGGCGTGTCTCAGGCTGTGTGTTAGGTTTATTACCCGGCATGTCTCAGGGTGTGTGTTAGGTTTATTACCCGGCGTGTCTCAGGGTGTGTTAGGTTTATTACCTGGCGTGTCTCAGTGTGTACGCTGAAGGAATGACCCAGAGACCGAGGTCGACAGCAAACCAGGCGTTCTTGTCATCGTTGGTGTGGCAGTTGAGGGCGGAGCTATCCCGGCTCAGGATGTCCTCCAGCCGCCCGTAGGGGAGGTTACGCCCCTCTGATGATGTCACCACCACCAGGCCGTAGGCAGCGGGATTTACCCACTCGTAGGCTGTCCTGAGTGGAACAAAAGTCAATAACAAGGCGTCTATTAAGACAAAAATTTTGTTAGGTGAGAAAGGGGAGAGAGAGAGAGAGAGAGAGAGAGAGAGAGAGAGAGAGAGAGAGAGAGAGAGAGAGAGAGAGAGAGAGAGAGAGAGAGGAAAAAGTCACAGGTCGGACTCAAACCCTGGACCTCTGCGTCGAGGCTAAGCCTCCAAGTATGTGCGCCTGCTCTACCCACTGATCCACCCCGGCATGCTTATTGCTAAAAGGTACATGCGGCATAAAATGAGGCATTTGGAGCCACTCTCAACACCTAAACGCACCAAACGAGTTCTTTAAAGTAGAGTCCGACGGATATATCAGCAGGCCGATATTAGGTATTTCCTGATCTATCGGTATTGGTATTTATAATGGCCAATAAAAAAAGATTCTGATAATGAATAAATATTAATAAAAACGGACGGTCAACAACGTTATGAGTGATGGCGTTGTATAGTCTGTCCACCAGAGGACGCTCTACAACGTCCCTGTTAGTGATGGCGTTGCATAGTCTGTCCACCAGAGGACGCTCTACAACGTCCCTGTTAGTGATGGCGTTGCATAGTCTGTCCACCAGAGGACGCTTTACAACGTCCCTGTTAGTGATGGCGTTGCATAGTCTGTCCACTAGAGGACGGTCTACAACGTCCCTGTTAGTGATGGCGTTGCATAGTCTGTCCACCAGAGGACGCTTTACAACGTCCCTGTTAGTGATGGCGTTGCATAGTCTGTCCACCAGAGGACGCTCTACAACGTCCCTGTTAGTGATGGCGTTGCATAGTCTGTCCACCAGAGGACGCTCTACAACGTCCCTGTTAGTGATGCCGTTGCATAGTCTGTCCACCAGAGGACACTCTACAACGTCCCTGTTAGCGATGGTGTTGCATAGTCTGTCCACCAGAAGACGCTCTACAACGTCCCCGTTAGTGATGGCGTTGCATAGTCTGTCCACCAGAGGACACTCTACAACGTCCCTGTTAGTGATGGTGTTGCATAGTCTGTCCACCAGAGGACGCTCTACAACGTCCCTGTTAGTGATGGCGTTGCATAGTCTGTCCACCAGAGGACGCTCTACAACGTCCCTGTTAGTGATGGCGTTGCATAGTCTGTCCACCAGAGGACGCTCTACAACGTCCCTGTTAGTGATGGCGTTGCATAGTCTGTCCACCAGAGGACGCTCTACAACGTCATGATCATTTTTTGATAATGTGTTTTTGTTTAAATTTCATATCTTTTATTTTTAAATATATATCGGCCGATATATCGGCATATTGGATTTTTAAATAACCAAGTATTTGTATCGGTTCGTTCTCTACTTTAAAGTAAAATAATGTAATAAAGTTGGAAGTAAATTGGGACTTTCTTACTTGGCGTTGGTGCCGACCCAGTAGATGATCCCGTTCTCGTCGAAGTCGTGCTGGTGTCTGAACGTGAAGGTCTGTCCTTCCCTCAGCTTCCTCACGAACACGAAGGACGAGCGCTCAAAGTCGTACCACTGCTTCGCCACCTGGGAGCAAAAGAGCCGCAGGTTCAAGTCCCAACCTTCAGTACAACGACAACTTATAGTGAAGCTACATGTTGTGGTTTGGGCTATTTCTACTGTATAGTCAGTACTTTTAGCTACTATTTCTACTGTATAGTCAGTACTTTTAGCTACCATTTCTACTGTATAGTCAGTACTTTTAGCTACCATTTCTACTGTATAGTCAGTACTTTTAGCTACCATTTCTACTGTATAGTCAGTACTTTTAGCTACCATTTCTACTGTATAGTCAGTACTTTTAGCTACTTTTACAACTATATAGTGAGTCCCGTATTTCAGCAGTTTGGTCAGTAGTACCACTCTAGTAGTACTACTCTGTAATCTGAGCGCGTCCTCACCATCTTGAGCAGGTACTGCTCCAGAGACTCCACGGTGGCGAGCGGCTCCATCTTCAGCATGCGGCCCGTTCGGTCGATCAGCGCCGTCTCCCCGGGCGCTCGCTCCAGACGGAACCGCAGCCTCCTCGTCAAGATCTGGCGAGCACAAACGCACCGTTAGCATTAGGAAGACACGAGTCCCCGTTTCCCCGCCGAGCTTCAACATTAACGTCAACGTGTTTCACTTGAAAAAAAACCCTCTCCTAGCCTGAAGTCATGATTACTATTATTATTATTATTATTAACATTATTATACAAAGAAGTTCAAAAGGAAGCAAAACATTTTTAAAAGTGTCAGAAGCACCAAAAACAATGTTAAATGCCGAAATCCAGCAACAAAATTTAAAGGTGGAAAAAAAACTGTTAGAGTCGGACAAAAAAAAAGTTTCGAAAATGTCAAAAAAATTGGAACAAATGTCTCTTTCACACACACACACACACACACACACACACACACACACACAGTCAAATGCACAAGAACATAATCCAAAAAAAAGCTTAAATGAAAAAAGAGGAAAACTTAAAAAAATGAGACATTTAACAAAAATAAAGAAATAAAAGGCAAAGCGCCAAAAAAGGCAAAGGAAATAAAAAAATGTATACAAAAAACACAGGGGGAAAAATATTTTATATATTTACTAAAAAGAAGCATGTTCCCTATACAAAAAAATTAAAAAAAAGGGTCAGGGGAAAAAAACTAAAAAAAAAAAACTAAAATCCCAAAATTAAAGCAAAAAATACAATTGGTCAAAATATGGGAAAATTAAAAAAAATACAAAAAAAATAAACTGAAAAAATACGCTGTGCAATGTGTCAAATGTTGAGGGAAACATCCCCAAAAAAAATATACTGATAATAAAATATGTCAAACGTACAAGAAGATAATGCAAAAAAAAAAGCTTAAATGAAAATAATAATAACCATAATAAGGTCAAATAAGGAATTACAATAAACATTTACAACAAGTGAAAAGCATCGAGCACCACCTCGAGTCCTGATTGGCCAACGGCAGATTCAAAGCCTTCTCCGACGCCGCCATCATTTTATTAAGTTTACTAACAAGAGTATTTTGTCCCCTATACAAAACTA
>CM057256.1:932065-949565 GCA_029931835.1 Etheostoma nigrum
GGAACTCACTGCGAGACTCTGCACCGGGGGACAACAGGGGGACATTTCAGTTATATTCATAGTCTCATTCTTAGCAGAAAGTCTCCCGGTGCTCCGTTTGGTGTATGGTCAAAACTACAGACTGAGCTACTGCCCCCCGCCCCCCCATCTAGCTGTAGTCCCTGCATGATCTCCAGTCTTCACATATGATGACAGTCTTCACATATGATGACAGTCTTCACATATGATGACAGTCTTTGACATTAGATGTGAGATGGTGTCAGACTTTAGTCCGGTACTAGGCATAGCCCGTGAGTGTGCCATGAGTGAGTAGTTTAGTACCGGAGCTGTCCGACCCCCCCTCTGGACTCCCGCTGGAGTACATGGTGGCCAGCTTCCCGTCCAGGATGAAGCGGAACCAGCCGTTGGAGCCGTTGGAGAGCTCGAGCGCGGCGGCGTCGGACCAGATGTAGAGACAGTCCCTCCCTCTGATGATGGACCAGTCCTTCCAGTGGTAGGGCTTCCCCTGCTGGATCTCCCTCGCGTCCTCCTGCGCCTCCTCCTCCTACGGGACAACAAATGGCCTTTAGCTCACGCTTTTATCAATACAATAGATATATAGCCTTTATTTGGAGGGGTCAAATTTGACAACTGGGGGGGTTAAAAAAATAGGAATAAAATTGACAAAAACATTGCAAAAAGTGTAGAAAAGAACAACAAAATGTTGAAATTTGAACCCACAAAGTTGCAAGTCGACGGGAAGACAACACAAGGATGAAAAGTAGTATTTTAGCACCGGTATTGTTTGGGGGGGGGGGGATCCCCAGACACCCCCGATACGATATCGTCATGATACTTATGCCACAATACGATATTATTGCGATTTTAAACATATTGTAATATTCTGCGATATATTATTATTTATAACCTTTTATTTTCCAACTTCTGATTTTTCCCAATTTCTAACGTCGTCCCCAAAAGGAAACTTCTCAACATTTGTTTCATCTAAAAAGAAACATTTCTCTGTTTGTTCATCTCACTTCAATTGTGTGTCTCTCTCTCTCTGTCCGTCCCTCTCTGTCTGTCTGTCTCTCTCTCCCTGTGTCTGTCCGTCTCTCTCTGTCTGTCTGTCTCTCTCTCTCTGTCTGTCTCTCTCTCTCTCTGTCTGTCTCTCTCTCTCTCTGTCTGTCCGTCTGTCTCTCTCTCTCTCTGTCTGTCTGTCCGTCTCTCTCTGTCTGTCTGTCTCTCTTTCTGTCTGTCTGTCTCTCTTTCTGTCTGTCTCTCTCTGTCTGTCTACCTGTCTCTCTCTCTCTGTCTGTCTCTCTCTCTGTGTCTTTACCTTCTCAGGTTTGGTTTCGTCTTCGTTCTCGTCATCGGACGCCGGTCCAGCCAAAGTGGACACCTTGTTGATGACTCCCAGCCGAGCCAGCTGGTCCAGGAAGACGTCTCCGCCTTTATCCACCAGGTCTCTGATGATCTGCAGTGCCAGGAGGTGTCCGTCGTCGTCGTCCTGAGACACACACAGACACAAAGAAGCTGTAGATAAAGAGAAACTCTGCAGCCATGTGGACATGTGGTTCCCCTTGTGCAGATGGAGCCTGAAACTCCAGTCTACACTTTCTTGTTGAGATGTTATTCATGCTCACAGTCGAGCAAACGTAGCCTGCAGAGGAAGACTGAGAGACATGCTGTAAAGATCCACGTCTGTCTGTGTGCGTCTGTGCATGTGTGTGTGTGAGTGAGTGTGTGTGTGTGTGTGTGTGTGTGTGTATGTGCGTCTGTGTGTGTGTGTCTGTGCCTCTGTGTGTGTGTGTGTGTGTGTGCATGTGCGTGCGTCTGTGTGTGTGTTTGTGAACGCGTGCGTGCATGCGTGTGTGTGTCTGTCTGTCTGTGCGTCTGTGTGTGCATGTGCGTCTGTCTGTGTGTGTGCGTCTGTCTGTGTGTGTGCGTCTGTCTGTGTGTGTGCGCGTCTGTCTGTGTGTGTGCGTCTGTCTGTGTGTGTGTGTGCGTGCGTGTGTGTGTCTGCGCGTGCGTGTGTGTGTGTCTGTCTGTGTGCGTGCGTACCTCTGTGTGTGTGTGCGCGTGTGTGTCTGCGTCTGCGTGCGTGTGTCTGCGCGTACCTCCTGGTCAAAGACGGTGGCGGTGATCTCCACCAGCACCGTGGGGAGGTTGTGTCCCGTCTCTCCGTCACAGACCTCCTTCAGCAGGACCTCGCTGCTGTAGTGAACCATCTTCCTGATCAGAGCCAGGCTGGCTTTCCTAAAACACACAACACCACCGAGTTACCACACCCGAGTCTTCCAACACAACACCACCGAGTAACCACACCGGAGTCTTCCAACACAACACCACCGAGTAACCACACCCGGAGTCTTCCAACACAACACCACCGAGTTACCACACCGGAGTCTTCCAACACAACACACAACACCACCGAGTTACCACACCGGAGTCTTCCAACACAACACCACCGAGTAACCACACCCGGAGTCTTCCAACACAACACCACCGAGTAACCACACCGGAGTCTTCCAACACAACACACAACACCACCGAGTAACCACACCCTAACCCTTCCAACACAACACACAACACCACCGAGTAACCACACCCGGAGTCTTCCAACACAACACCACCGAGTTACCACACCCGGAGTCTTCCAACACAACCGAGTTACCACACCCGAAGTCTTCCAACACAACACCACCGAGTTACCACACCCGGAGTCTTCCAACACAACCGAGTTACCACACCCTAACCCTTCCAACACAACACACAACACCACCGAGTTACCACACCCGGAGTCTTCCAACACAACCGAGTTACCACACCCTAACCCTTCCAACACAACACACAACACCACCGAGTTACCACACCCGGAGTCTTCCAACACAACCGAGTTACCACACCCTAACCCTTCCAACACAACACACAACACCACCGAGTTACCACACCCGGAGTCTTCCAACACCACCGAGTTACCACACCCGGAGTCTTCCAACACCACCGAGTTACCACACCCGAAGTCTTCCAACACAACACACAACACCACCGAGTTACCACACCCTAACCCTTCCAACACAACACACAACACTAATATTAAGACGCGTGGTTCGGTTCAGGCGGTCTGGAACGACCAACTCATTTATCGGATAATCGCCAGAACATCCCTCAGAAGAGTTTCTATGGAGATTTCCACTTATTAAGCCCCTTGAGGGTTTTTCGGCAATTCCATCCATCACATCTTTTTGAGAAACATAACACTGTTTTAATGTTTTTGATGTGAAAATTTGGATCAATTTGTCAAACCTTTACAGAATTTCCCAATAAAGTATTTCAGATTCTGATTTCTGATACCTGTCGAAAGATTACCTGTACCCATCAATATTATAACCTTTATCTATTCATCTACTTATTTTATCTCTTTAGATTGGGATGCACCGGCTGTTGTAGGGTGGGGGGAGTGGTGGGTGGGAGGGGGTTGTATTGGTTTGTGTTCTATGGAAAACCCAAATGTACTGTCCTTCTATATAACGGTCTTTCTGTACGTTGTTCTTATTAAAAAGATAATTAAAAAAAACAACAGCCTACACAAATCCCTGTCACTGCCGTTGTGATAGCACTAGGCGGGCTGCAGGTGGAGCGGTGGAGTGGTGGAGTTGGTGGAGCTGACAGTTACCTAATAGAAGGCAGCATGGTTTGCTGAAAGGTTTGTGCAAAAACAGGCAGCAGTCTCCTCAGGTAGATGGGGGCCATCTCTGGGTCTCCTTTGGGCTCGCTGCCCTCCTCCTCCTCCTTGTTCACATCTTTCTTCTTCTTGTCGTCGCCCTTGTTCACCGGACACATCCAGTCACCTGACGCACACGCAGGTCATCTCACATTAATAACAATAAGAACAATAATAATACTAGTTATTGGCCATGGGTGTTCATTTAAGTTTATAAAAAAAGAAAAGGCATTGTATTCCTGTATGCACCTTATGTTTGTGTCATATAAAAGTTATAAAAAATAAACAATACAAGTTATTTGTTAGGTAAGGGTAGGACTCCACAATTAATCACAATTTTAGATAATAGTAACAGTAGTAGTACTAGTAGTATTGGGCAGTATTTGTGTGTGTACTAACCGGGGGACTGCAGTAGTAGTACTAGCAGTATTTGTACTAACCGGGGGACTGCAGTAGTAGTACTAGCAGTATTTGTGTGTGTACTAACCGGGGGACTGCAGTAATAGTACTAGCAGTATTTGTGTGTGTACTAACCGGGGGACTGCAGTAGTAGTACTAGCAGTATTTGTTTGTGTACTAACCGGGGGACTGCAGTAGTAGTACTAGAAGTATTTGTACTAACCGGGGGACTGCAGTAGTAGTACTAGCAGTATTTGTGTGTGTACTAACCGGGGGACTGCAGTAGTAGTACTAGCAGTATTTGTACTAACCGGGGGACTGCAGTAGTAATACTAGCAGTATTTGTGTGTGTACTAACCGGGGGACTGCACTAGTAGTACTAGCAGTATTTGTGTGTGTACTAATCGGGGGACTGCAGTAGTAGTACTAGCAGTATTTGTGTGTGTACTAACCGGGGGACTGCAGTAGTAGTACTAGCAGCAGTAGTATTTGTGTGTGTACTAACCGGGGGACTGCAGTAGTAGTACTAGCAGCAGTAGTATTTGTGTGTGTACTAACCGGGGGACTGCAGTAGTAGTACTAGCAGCAGTAGTATTTGTGTGTGTACTAACCGGGGGACTGCAGTAGTAGTACTAGCAGTATTTGTGTGTGTACTAGCAGGGGGACTGCAGTAGTAGTACTAGCAGCAGTAGTATTTGTGTGTGTATTGACCGGGGGACTGCAGTAGTAGTACTAGCAGTATTTGTGTGTGTACTAACCGGGGGACTGCAGTAGTAGTACTAGCAGCAGTAGTATTTGTGTGTGTACTAACCGGGGGACTGCAGTAGTAGTACTAGCAGTATTTGTGTGTGTACTAGCAGGGGGACTGCAGTAGTAGTACTAGCAGCAGTAGTATTTGTGTGTGTACTAACCGGGGGACTGCAGTAGTAGTACTAGCAGTATGTGTGTGTGTACTAACCGGGGGACTGCAGTAGTAGTACTAACAGCAGTAGTATTTGTGTGTGTACTAACCGGGGTCTGCAGTAGTAGTACTAGCAGTATGTGTGTGTGTACTAACCGGGGGACTGCAGTATTGCCACCACCTCGCTGTGTCCTCGCTCCCTGGCCTTGTCCAGAGGAGTTTTCCCGTCCTCGTCTCTCAGGTCAGGGTTAGCTCCATGACGCAACAGAGTCTATACACACACACACACACACACACACACACACACACACAGGCAGACACACACACACACACGCAGAGACAGGCAGACACACACGCAGACACACACACGCACACACACACACACAAAGAAGCAGACACACACACACACACACACACACACACACACAGACATGCAGACACACACAGGCAGAAGTTTATAACAAAACATAACCAGCGGTGGGTGAAGTATTCAGATCCTTCACTGCAGTAACAGTACTAATACCACACTATAAAAATACAGTTATAAGTAAAAGCCCCTAAAGAAGTCCTGAATCTTCCTTTCCAATCTGTGAAGTCCCTAGGAGTCCTTTAACTGCCCCCCAGGTCCCCTGGAGTACTCGGTTCACTTCCAGCGCTGAAGGACAACATTTCACAGAATCTGACCGCTTCATTGACCGTGTATCACCTCTCTGCGTGTTCGGTTACCTTGGCAACTTGTGGGCGTCCGAAACAGGCAGCGTAGTGTAGTGAAGACGACCTTTGACCTCTGTTGACGTCTGCACCCCTTTCACATAGAAACTCCACCTGGAACCACAACAAACCAGTACTCCGATCAAACCCATCCTCCAGTAGTTACAGCAGAACTCTCGGGCGCCCAGATGGCTCAGCTGGTAGCGCGGGCGCCCATGTGCGGCGGTTTGCTCCCCGATTCAGCGGGCCCAGGTTCGACTCCCACCTGCGGCACTTTGCTACATGTCACCCCCCCCCCTTTCATGTCTTCAGCTGTCCTGTCAAATAAAGCCTAAAATGATCTAGAAATAAACTAACTACTAAATAAACTAACTTAACTCTCGCCAAAATACAACCTCGGGTGTTTCTGTGAATGTTTGAGTCAAACTTCAGTTTAAAAGCAGAATTAGGACGGAAAGCCGCTTTTATGATTGACTGTCTTCTCGTTTTTGGGTCAAATGGGCTTTGGAGTGGGAGAGCTAGGGGCGCTGCTATGATAGCACCAACATCTCTGCTTCACCCGTCTGTGCCGGATGCGTCGCGCCGACACATCTACCGCCGGTTACTGCGTTGCGACCTTGAACCTCCTACCGGCCGCTGCGTGGCAGCATTTTGTATTCGTCGGTGTTTTCATGACGCGTGCAGCAGAGAACGCACCGTCATTGGTTCAAATACACATGAGGCGGGTCTTGTCGGCCATTTAAAGCCATGTGACCACCAACATGTACTGTGGTTTGCTGAAAATCATGTCAATCAACCAGACATACATGTGCGTTTGTTTATGAATTTTTGAGAGACGAGCGAGACGATGTCTCCGACAGAGGAGGATGTGGACAGCGAGGGCGGGGACATTGAGGTGGAAGATAGTGAGGAGTTTGGGAGGGAGGATGTGGTAGATGATGATGATGATGATGATGAAGAGCTGGATGATCCTTTGTGCCACGCAGCGGCCGGCAGGAGGTTCAGAGTTGCGGTAGATGTGTCGGTGCGAAGCATCCGGCACAGACGGGTTAAATCACCTGATCTCTAGGGGTGGGGGGGAAAAATGGATACAGCATCGTATCGCGATATTTCCAGTGGCAATACTGTATCACAGGCGCCAAGTATGGATCTGTTATTATATATTATATATGTGTTAGTTAATAACATTGAAGTGAGAGGAACAAACAGAGAAATGTTTCTTTTTAGATGAAACAGATGTTGAGAAGTTTCCTTTTGGGGACGTCGTTAGAAATTGGGGAAAACAAATCAGAAGTTGGAGAAAAGGTTCTAAATTCTAATATATCTGGGACAAACATCCAGAAACCTGCAGGTCCGCTGCTACTCTGGTCTTCTAAATCAAGGCTGAAGACCTTTCTTTAAATGGTTTGTTCATTTTTGTAATGTATCATTTCTAATACTGCACTGTAACTGTTTATTCTTGTGTTTTATGTGTTTAACTGGTTTTGTGTAAAGCACTGTGAAATGTGCTCTACAGATGAAGCTGCCTTGCCTTTATCACAGAATATTCCAATGTGTTTAAAATCCCAATAATATCGTAATAAAGTATCGTGATGATATCGTATTGGGAGGTGTCTGGTGACCCCCCCCCCATTGATTTCATACGAGCAGCTTGTATGGCGAATAATCCAAAGTGGGACTTAAAGGAAGAGCCTCTGATGTCATTTTTACCATTTCCTGTGTGCCGAACGCTGAGGCCCAGTTGAGAAGCGTCTGTCCAACGTCGTCCATGAAGTTCACCTCGAAAGCTGCAGAAACACAACACTGGGTCACTTTTAGTCTCTGAAAACAACTTTCACAACAACTGCAGCTTCAAGTCTTCAGCAGAACGTCGGAAAGATTCACTTTTCTTGTTTATTCACTTTATTTTGTGTCCTTCAGGAATGAACAACTCGTACTTTCTGTAATTATTCTAGTTAAAACGGCCTATTCCATGTCTATGCTCGGCCTTTTCTGTTATTGTTGTAGGATTTTTGCTGTTGTTAAAATGTCTTATGTATGTATGTATGTATGTATGTATGTATGTATGTATGTATGTATGTATGTATGTATGTATGTATGTATGTATGTATGTATGTATGTATGTATGTATGTATGTATGTATGTATGTATGTATGTATGTATGTATGTATGTATGTATACCTGTGTGTATGTATGTGTGTATGTATGTATGTATGTGTGTATGTATGTATACCTGTGTGTATGTATGTATGTGTGTATGTATGTATGTATGTATGTATGTATGTATGTATGTATGTATGTATGTGTGTATGTATGTATACCTGTGTGTATGTATGTATGTATGTGTGTATGTATGTATACCTGTGTGTATGTATGTATGTATGTATGTATGTATGTATGTATGTATGTATGTATGTATGTATGTGTACCCTGCCCGGCGTCCTTGAGTGCAGAGAAATGCGGCTTTAAATAAAATATATCATTATTATTAGTTTGTACCATCTTCACATTCGGTGTCCTTACTCGATGTGTGTGTTCAACATATTTAACACATTAAAGAGCACTTTCAATTCAATGAAATGGAATTTCCCAGCTTGTATATATTTTAAGTATTTGTTCTTGTATTCTATCCTATTTATTATTTCATTATATTCTGTATGCGTCTGATATATTGCTGTTGTAACACTGTAATGTCGTATTTTCTATGGAAATATAGACACTTTATGATTCATTTCTGTGTGAAAGACCCACACACACACCTCACATAAAAAATATAAAATAGAAGTCCTATTTTTACGTTTGTAGAGCCGATTTCCGCAGTGCGGACCACTACACACTGCTGTCTGTCCGGTACCGGCAGTATCACTGCTCATTGGGGGGGGGGGGTGATATTTTAAGTGGCAATACTGTATTAATACACAGGATACATGGACAAACCGTCCTTCTAAGACTTCGCAGGAGCATTCTTACCTCTAGTGTCTATGGTGGCGATCAGAGCAACCGTGTGTGTGTGTGTGTGTGTGTGTGTGTGTGTGTGTGTGTGTGTGTGTGACGCCTATTTTGAGAACCAATAATCAGTCAGGTATAGGAAACTGAATATCTTTGAGTTGTGGACAAAACGAGACATTTGAGGACGTCATCTTGGGATTTTAGGGAATCTCGGATCCACATTTTAGAGAGAACAACTCATCCATTTCCTTTGAGTACAAAAGAAAAATAAAGTACTGTAATTCTTCTGGTTTCCTGTGTTTTTGGTCATTGATGCGGGTTGCACAGGACTTCCACAGCGCAGACCACTACGCGCTGCTTTCTGTCCGATATCGGCAGTCTCATCGATCATGTTGGCAGAGGTTACTCTTCCATGTAGCCGGTTCGTTACGATGAAAAGGCAGCGTGTGTTCGGTGTCTGCGTTCTTACCTCCGGTGTCGATGGCGTCGATCAGAGCGTCCGTGTCCTTGCTGCGGATACAGTCGATGAGCTGGCGGTGGGATCTCTCCCCGGAGCTGTCGAGGCGCCGCAGGCCGGGAATCCGACCCGTCGACCCCGCCGTGGATTTGGGCAGCGCCTTCCGTCCCTCGAACAGGAGCACGAGCAGCAGGTCCACCAGACGCATGGTGTCCAGCACGCAGCGCTCGTCTCCGCCCAGAGCCGACTCCATCGAGTCGGGCAGCGCCGAGCGCAGTAAGTCCTGAAGACGGGACGGACGGGGACGAGAGCAAATCAGACAACTGTCAACATTTAAAACACTGTCTGTCCTTCTGTCTGTCTGTCTGTGTGTGACTGTGTGACTGTATGTGTGTGTGTGTGTGTGTGTGTGTGTGTCTGTGTGTGTGTGTGTATGACTTTATGTCTGTGTGTGTGTGTGTGTGTGTATCTGTGTGTGTATGTTTGTGTATGTCTGTGTGTGTGTGTCTGTGCATCTGTGTGTGTATGTTTGTGTGTGTGTGTGTCTGTCTGTGTATGACTTTCTGTGTGTGTGTGTGTGTCTGTCTGCGTATGACTTTCTGTCTGTGTGTGTGTGTGTCTGTCTGCGTATGACTTTGTGTGTGTGTGTCTGTGTATGACTTTCTGTCTGTGTGTGTGTGTGTTTGTTTGTGTGTGTGTGTGTGTTTGTGTGTCTGTCTGTGTATGACTTTCTGTGTCTGTGTGTGTGTATGTTTGTGTGTGTGTGTGTGTCTGTCTGTCTGTGTGTGTATGACTTTCTGTCTGTGTGTGTGTGTATGTTTGTTTGTGTGTGTGTGTGTGTTTGTGTGTCTGTCTGTGTATGACTTTCTGTGTCTGTGTGTGTGTGTATGTGTGTGTGTGTGTGTGTGTGTGTGTGTCTGTCTGTGTATGACTTCCTGTCTGAGTGTGTTTGTCTATTTTGAGAACCGTCAGTCATTTTTTAAGATAAAACAGGTAAACTTGTGTGATGTCAGCGTGTTAAATGTGAATATTTTCTAGTCTCTTCTGTCCTCTGGGACAGGAAACTGAATGTCTTTGAGTTGAGGACAAAACGAGACATTTGAGGACAAAACGGGACATTTGAGGACGTCATCTTGGGATTTTTGGGAAACTCAGATCCACATTTTAGAGACAGAACAACTCATCCATTTCCTTTGAGTAAATACTACTTCTTGTTTCCTGTGTTTTTGACCTACGTGTGTGACGAGCGGCGAGCCTCTGCACAGCGTGGACAGCAGGCTCACGATAGTCGACACCTGGTTGCTCAGTTTGGAATCCGGCGCCGAGGGGGCGGCGCCCGTGGAGGTTCGCCCGGGCTTACAGGAAGAGGCGGGGCCAGACGCGGTGCCGCCGGCGGCCGCCATGCGGGACAGCAGCTCCTCCGTCAGCCCGTGTTTGGCTAAAGGTGCGGGGTCCACGCCGCGGCGAGTGAACCTGTCGGCTAACGAGGCGAAGCAGCGCAGAGCGCCGTCCGATACCTGGACGACAGATGGAGGGGCCGTTAGCTCGGCTGAGGAAAAACTACGAGTATGCATCACAAGTTTTTGTTTGTGTGTTATTTTTGTGTTGACATGTGCGTACACCTCTTGTGTGTCTGCAATATATGAGTGTGTGTGTGTGTGAGGTTTATGAGAGCACATACAGTGGCTTGCATAAGTTTACACACCCATGGTAAATGTTTTGACTAACGCAATACTCAACTCTTTAATAACAACAACAATAATAATAATAATAATAACATTGGCTTGTGAATCCATGAACAGGTACAGCGATCCAGATCAAAAACACACAGTGGGCTGGCGGGTTACCTGGTGGTCTTCGTGTTTGAGGAGGCTGGACAGAGACTCGACGCAGGTCTCCAGAGACGAGTCCTGCGGCTCCATCTTGCTGCAGAGTCGGGACACGACGGCCATGGCCGAGTGCAGCGTGTCTTTGTGAACAAGATGGCCGCTGTCTCGGATGAAGCTCAGCACGCAGTTCAGACCGCCGGCCTCGAACACAGCGCCAGACTCCCTGGTACAGATCAGCTCCAGCACCTGCACAACAAACACAAAACCTAATGTTATGTAGGTCCAAAATTACATAAGAGACACATTCACATCTCTGCTGGTCCGGTTGTCTTACCCCCCCTCCCCCCTCCCCCTCCCTAATCTCCAGCCAGTCCTACCTTGACACACTGCTCGGCGAGATCTCTGCTGGTCCGGTTGTTGAGCTCCACCACCACCAGCCGGTTGCACAGCGCCTTGATGGCCCCGTCCACGCCGACGATCCTCCGGGTGCACTCGGCCGACACGTCCAGGTAGTACGTGATGGCCCGGGCCGTGACCTCCAGCACGTTGTCTGGAGCGCTCTCGTCCAGGAAGATCTTACAGAGCGCTGGGAGGAAGGTCCGGGGGGGACAGCTGGAACATGAGGGGAGAGAGACGGTCAGACCGCGGGGGAGGGGGGGGTGCATTTACATGTACTCCAGTACTGTATTTCATACAGCTGTTGAAGTACTTGTACTTTACTTGTGTGTGTGTCTATGCATGTGTGTGTGTCTCTGCGTGTGCGTGTCTTTGCGCGTGTGTGTCTGTGCATGTGTGTCTCTGCGTTTGTGTCTCTGCGTGTTAGTGGGTGCATGTGCGTGTCCCTGTGTGTGTGTGTCTGCGTCTCTGTGTGTGTTAGTGTGTGCGTGTGTGTGTCTCTCTGCGTGTGCGTGTCTGCGTCTCTGTGTGTGTGTTAGTAAGTGCGTCTCTCTGCATATGCGTGTGCGTGTCTGCATGTGCGTGTCATGTTGTGTGAGCACTAAGTGAAACACTCACGTCTCAAAGCAGCGGTCCACGTTGTCGGACATGAGCAGCAGCATGCAGAGCTGCTCCAGGGCGATGAGCTGCATGTCGCGCTCATCGCCCTGTCCCATCTGCAGCCACTCCAGCAGGGTGTCTGGGTCCACGTCCGCCATGATGGCTAGCCTACGCACAAACACAACACGCACCTCGTACCAGTCACTCAGAGATAGATGCTTTTTTTGTTGTTGTAATACACAATTCATTCAAAGTGGACAGAAACTAAATAAAACTACCAAAAGCCGTCTTGGTTCATCTTTCCACTGTTCCAACAATCACCACTCTGGTCTGGTTGGAATAAACTCTTAATTCACCCATTTACATGTGGAGATATGCTGCTCTATACACGCTAAAAGTAGTGATTATTTACATGGAGTCTGGTGGAGATATGCTGCTCTATACACGCTAAAAGTAGTGATTATTTACATGGAGTCTGGTGGAGATATGCTGCTCTATACACGCTAAAAGTAGTGATTATTTACATGGAGTCTGGTGGAGATATGCTGCTCTATACATGCTAAAAGTAGTGATTATTTACATGGAGTCTGGTGGAGATATGCTGCTCTATACACACTAAAAGTAGTGATTATTTACATGGAGTCTGGTGGAGATATGCTGCTCTATACACGCTAAAAGTAGTGATTATTTACATGGAGTCTGGTGGAGATATGCTGCTCTATACATGCTAAAAGTAGTGATTATTTACATGGAGTCTGGTGGAGATATGCTGCTTTATACACGCTAAAAGTAGTGATTATTTACATGGAGTCTGGTGGAGATATGCTGCTCTATACACGCTAAAAGTAGTGATTATTTACATGGAGTCTGGTGGAGATATGCTGCTTTATACACGGTAAAAGTAGTGATTATTTACATGGAGTCTGGTGGAGATATGCTGCTCTATACACACTAAAAGTAGTGATTATTTACATGGAGTCTGGTGGAGATATGCTGCTCTATACACGCTAAAAGTAGTGATTATTTACATGGAGTCTGGTGGAGATATGCTGCTCTATACATGCTAAAAGTAGTGATTATTTACATGGAGTCTGGTGGAGATATGCTGCTTTATACACGCTAAAAGTAGAGATTATTTACATGGAGTCTGGTGGAGATATGCTGCTCTATACACGCTAAAAGTAGTGATTATTTACATGGAGTCTGGTGGAGATATGCTGCTTTATACACGCTAAAAGTAGTGATTCTGCTGGAGTTGCTGCTATACATGCTAAAAGTAGTGATTATTTACATGGAGTCTGGTGGAGATATGCTGCTCTATACACACTAAAAGTAGTGATTATTTACATGGAGTCTGGTGGAGATATGCTGCTCTATACACACTAAAAGTAGTGATTATTTACATGGAAAGTTATTTAACTCTCACAGCCCTCCGTCCCTCACCTGGCTCCCCGTTGGCTACCCGGTCTGGCTCAGCGCCCAATCACTGCTCACAGTTCTGTCGCTGTTTGGGACTCATCCAACCAACCGGACGGAGGGAGAGAGGAAACACGGACAAGAGAAAGAAGTAGCTCGCTCTCACAGGGTTTTCTGGGACATGTAGTCTCTTCACCTGCAAACAAAACAGTGACACAGCTAAATAACAGACCCCAGAGGAAGAGCACGACTTAATTACCCGATTCACACAGCAACTAAATTAATCCTGTAGTGAGGTCAGTGGATAGTAATTCCTGGGTGACTGACGTTCCAGGACTATTTTGGGAATATTTCAGGAGAGTAAATCACGACGAAGGGGACAACAGCATCCCTGCAGTTACAGTTCAAGTCTTCAACTCATATACTGACATTTACTGTCAAATACAGCCTGCTCATCACTACCTGGGTATCATAGCATCTTATAATGCACTCCACAGCCTCTCTTCTTCCCCTCTACTGTGCATATAATGTGTATATAATGCCTAAAAGACACTGGAATTCTGTGAAATTTCATACAGTACAATATTTAATATTTAACCATTTCATTTCATTACTGTGCAATATTTATTTATACCTAACTACTTTTCACACAATGTGTACACAAAGCTATTTTATATATGTATGTAGTAGCTCTCAGGACTCCACTCTGCACTACACACCTATCCCTTTTTATTTTTATATTTTATTTTCTTATATTTTTATATTTTGGGTCAACACTGTAAAGGTGTTGCTTAAATCTCGTTGCACAGGTACTGCACTTTGTATAATGACAATAAAGGCTTTCTCTTCTATTCTATTATTAGTCTGTGCTGTATTAACGCCTTCCTCATTAAACAGTGATATAGTTTCAGATTTTTTTTCATCATCATATTTCATATTTTTAATACTTTGCGTGGCTGCCTGGTGTCGGAGCTGCATGAACCTGATGCTTGGCTTCTTATATTCACACACTACTGATTTCATGCTTGAGTTTCGGACGCATCAAAAAACTCTCACACCGTTTTAGCTTAGTGTGTGTTAACTACAGTGATTTGCGTGTGTTAGTGTGTGTGTCTGCGTGTGTGTGTCTTTGTATGTGTGTGTGTCTCTGTATGTGTGTGTGTATGTATGTATGTGTGTGTGTCTGTATGCATGTATGTGTGTGTGTGTGTGTGTGTGTGTCTGTCTCTGTATGTGTATGTATGTATGTATGTATGTATGTGTGTGTGTGTGTGTATGCGTGTGTGTGTGTGTGTATGCGTGTGTGTGTGTGTATGCATGTGTGTGTGTGTGTCTGTATGTATGTATGTATGTATGTATGTGTGTGTGTGTATGTCTCTGTATGTGTGTGTGTGTGTGTGTGTCTGTGTCTCTGTGTGCGCGTGTGTATGTATGTATGTATGTATGTGTGTGTGTGTGTATGCGTGTGTGTGTGTGTGTATGCATGTGTGTGTGTGTGTCTGTATGTATGTATGTATGTATGTGTGTGTGTGTATGTCTGTGTGCGTGTGTGTGTGCGTCTGTGTGTATGTATGTATGTATGTATGTATGTATGTATGTATGTATGTATGTATGTATGTATGTATGTATGTAGTGTTCTGCTCTGTCGATATGCAGAGGACAGATTAGTTTGTGATTACGAGCTCTCAGGTACCGACAGATAAACGCTTTTTCAATACTCAAAGAATCGGAGTATTTTGTTTGGTGCCATAAAAGTATCGACGTTCGATGCCCTGTCCGATGCCCCCCCGCCCCGAGCATTGAAGCTGCTAAAACCAGGGACGATTTATTCTTCTTCTTTAAGATTAAAAAGATGAACTGTGAGTGGTCGGTCTACAGTCAGAGGAAACATAACGAGCAGACAGCTTTAGTGGAGGTATCGACAGAGACACTCATCCAGGACATAGACCGCTCCGGATGCAATCAGCTTCAACACAAAAGACCTTTAACGACTCGGATGCTTCTAATCACTGAGACTCATTAATCATCCCTAGAGCAGTTAATGATGATAACACGGTCAATACTAGAGCCCGACCGATTGAGGATTTTAAAGGCCGATACCAATACTTGGGTTTTTAAATCCGCCATAGTATCGCACCTTATCAGGGTCATTGCATTTCTGGGAGTGATTTGTAATTTTAACTTTTAATTCTATTCGTATATACAGTGGGGTTTAAAGTTTGGGCCCACCAGGTAAAAATGTGTATTATTGAGCATAAAGAAGAAAGAAAAGATGAAAAATCTCCAAAATGTCATCAAATGACAGATTAGACATTCATATAATATGTCACAAAAAGTTAGGTTTTATTTCATCATTTACACTTTCAAAATAACAGAAAACTAAAAATAGCGTCTGTAAAAGTTTGGGCCCCCTGCATGGTTAATACCCTGTGGGGGTTGTATTGCAGGAAAAATGGATTCCATCAAATTTTGGAGCTAACTTGATGATGTCTGTGAAAAAGCTGAAGTTAAAGAGAGGATGGCTTCTACAAATGGATAATGATCCTAAACACACCTCAACATCCACGATGGACTACATCAAGAGGCGTAAACTGCAGGCTTTGCCATGGCCTTCACAATCTCCTGACCTCAAAATAAATGTAAAATCTACCGATAGACCTTTAAAGGAGCAGTGCGTGACAGACAGCCCAGAAATCTCAAAGAACTGGAAGACCCTTGTAAGGAAGAATGGGCGAAGATACCTCCAACAAGAATTAAAGACTCTTTGGGGGTGGGTACAAGGTACAAATTTGACCTGAGCAAAACAAGAGTTAACCCTCCCGTTGTCCCGGGTCAAATCTGACCCTTTAAAAATATGTCTATATCTGAAATATGAGCTTCTTTTTAACCAAATTACCACAAAAAATTGTATTGGATTCCTTCCAACGTTCTTTCATTCCTCTGATCTTAACTATTAGTCAGAATAATTAACAATTTCTGCTTTTTTTAACTCTAATATCAGGTATAATTCTATATAAATGAGGGTTATTGACCATGAATTCCAGAAAGTGTAAAACTAGTAAGGTGGTGGTAGTGGAAACTAAAAAAAAAAGTTTGAAAAAGGGACAAAAATGTCAGATTTTTGTCAGTTTTTGACCCGGGAGACAACACCAGGGTTAAGATCTCCAGTTGTCCTTTACTACATGAAGAAGGGAGAGTGACAGTAGAAAGCTCCAGAACAGCTAAAGGCTGTTGTTGTTGTGGTGGGATTGTTTAGTCAACTTTGTGAAGTTGTAACCTATATTTATCACTATATAGAGACGGAGGGGAGACTAGCAGCCGCCGTATAGAAACATACCAGTCCTGTGGAGGTCGTCCCGTGTTTTTACCCCACTCCCGTTGAACAAGCCTTCTTTGTTTGTGACTTCAAACTTGCACAATGTCAGAAACTCTGCCACCGGGTAAACAGGGAGCACAACACGGTGCATGTGCAACAATGCCAGCTGTGTAACCCCCCAATTTCACCATCTGTCCGGGGCACACACACGGCCTAATTACCTCATCAGACACGAATCAACATAAGAGGATAAAGCAGGGTTGTGTTACTGCCGACGTTAAGCCGTGCAGCGAGCCGTGCAGCCGGGGGTACACGGGGTTTAATGTTCCTAGCACTAAAGCTAACTGTTAGCATCCCTCGCTAACGCTGATTAGCAACTGCGATGTTTGTCAGGCCGCTGAAACAAACCGCAATTCAGATAAAACATCCTCCACGTATAACCCCGAACCCGACTGTGAGAAACTGATATTTATGTTGGATTGTTATCCAGCACAGAAATAAATAACAAGCAACGAAACGCGACTGATGTTTGCCGGCTAGCACCAAGCTAGCTACTTGGACGCTAACGTTGGCTGAAATAAGCAAATAAAACGTTATTTTATTTATTTATTAACCTGATTACTTCAACCGTGTCACAAAAAAAACAACACATGTCAGATTGTGTATTTTAAACGTAGCGTTTACGTGCGTTTAGAAAGCGAATTGTATTCCCGGCCTCCGAATCCGTAGGCGAACCACGGGCCTCGAGTTCCGGGAGAGCCGGCAGGCCGCAGCTCAGACGCGGACACAAACTATACGCGACACCGGCCCGGGCTCGCTT
>CM057256.1:952065-954565 GCA_029931835.1 Etheostoma nigrum
ATCTGTTGACATTTCCCAATGCCTTCCTACCATTGCTTAATAAAAGCGGCTTTCCACACAAACAAACGTACATGTGTCATTAGTATGAGAAACAAATGCGATTTTAACTGTCGGGCTCGGACAGAAAAATCCGGCCCGATCCGCACTCTAGTGAGTGTGTCCCATTAATAGAAGATATTTGTAGTGTTTTTCAAGCCGTTTGAGATAATAGGAAGTCTAAAAATGCAGCGAATTAATACTGGACCAGACTGCTGTTCCCATGGCAACGTATGATCAATTAGTACTTATTATCTGGTATGTAGTGTATGTGTGTGTCTGAGTGTGTGTGTGTGTGTCTGTGAGTGTGTGTGTATGTGTCTGTGAGTGTCTGAGTGTGTGTCTGTGTGTGTATGTGTGAGTGTGTATGTCTGAGAGAGTGTGTGTGTGTCTGTGTGTGTATGTGTGAGTGTGTATGTCTGAGAGAGTGTGTGTCTGAGAGAGTGTGTGTATGTGAGAGTGTGCGTCTGTGAGAGTGTGCGTCTGTGAGAGTGTGTGTCTGTGAGAGTGTGCGTCTGTGAGAGTGTGTGTCTGTGAGAGTGTGTGTCTGTGAGAGTGTGTGTCTGTGAGAGTGTGCGTCTGTGAGAGTGTGCGTCTGTGAGAGTGTGTGTCTGTGAGAGTGTGCGTCTGTGAGAGTGTGTGTCTGTGAGAGTGTGTGTCTGTGAGAGTGTGCGTCTGTGAGAGTGTGCGTCTGTGAGAGTGTGCGTCTGTGAGAGTGTGTGTCTGTGAGAGTGTGCGTCTGTGAAAGTGTGTGTCTGTGAGAGTGTGCGTCTGTGAGAGTGTGTGTCTGTGAGAGTGTGTGTCTGTGAGAGTGTGCGTCTGTGAGAGTGTGCGTCTGAGAGAGTGTGCGTCTGTGAGAGTGTGTGTCTGTGAGAGTGTGTGTCTGTGAGAGTGTGTGTCTGAGAGAGTGTGTGTCTGAGAGAGTGTGTGTCTGAGAGAGTGTGTGTCTGTGAGAGTGTGTGTCTGTGAGAGTGTGTGTCTGAGAGAGTGTGTGTCTGTGTCACGCCTATGAGTAGAAAGCCCCCCCCCCTGCGTCCGACTGAGACTAACGAGCTTCTCACGCGGGGAGCAACACTCGGCCTCGTTGTCACGGAAACGCCAGGCCATCGCTGCGTGGTAACCATGGGGACTGCGTGCTGTATCCCTGACATCAAACTGTGTATCAGGTGTTTGCTAAGCAGCTAAAGCTAAATTAGCATATAAGGTCACCTGATCAGGTCCCGGCTCCGTCTATGTCCTGAAATAACAAGTTTATATGTTAGTACTAACTATTAATGACGTCACCTGATCAGGTCCCGGCTCTGTCTATGTCCTGATATAACAGGTTTATAAGTTAGTCCTAACTATTAATGACGTCACCTGATCTGGTCCCGGCTCTGTCTATGTCCTGATATAACAGGTTTATAAGTTAGTACTAACTATTAATGACGTCACCTGATCTGGTCCCGGCTCTGTCTATGTCCTGATATAACAGGTTTATAAGTTAGTACTAACTATTAATGACGTCACCTGATCTGGTCCCGGCTCTGTCTATGTCCTGAAATAACAGGTTTATAAGTTAGTACTAACTATTAATGACGTCACCTGATCTGGTCCCGGCTCTGTCTATGTCCTGATATAACAGGTTTATATGTTAGTGACCTCACAAACAGAAGAATCTGTCTCTTGTTCATTTGCCCCCTGCCCCCTGCCCCAGGTCTGTATCTGTACCAGGCCCCGCCCCCTGCCCCCTGCCCCAGGTCTGTATCTGTACCAGGCCCCGCCCCCTGCCCCCTGCCCCAGGTCTGTATCCACCCCTGGCCCCGCCCTATATAATACCTTGCATGGCCCCGCCCCTTACCCATTGGCCCCGCCCCTCCCCTGCCTGATATGTGGTTGTAGTGTTAAATTAAGCAGCCCCTTTCCATTTTTTTATACAGCAGTACTTGTACCACATGCAGCTAAAGATACTGCAGTAATTGTACCACATGCAGCTAAAGATACTGCAGTACTTGTACCACATGCAGCTAAGGATACTGCAGTACTTTACCACATGCAGCTAAGGATACTGCAGTACTTTACCACATGCAGCTAAGGATACTGCAGTACTTTTACCACATACAGATAAGGATACTGCAGTACTTTTACCACATGCAGCTAAGGATACTGCAGTACTTTACCACATGCAGCTAAGAATACTGCAGTACAATTATTTCAAAATAAAAGCCTCCCTTTCCTCGACAGACCGACGGAACAGCAGCGTTTGTTTCGGTGTACACGTAGCGCCAGGCGGGTGGAGTCTAACTGTCGGAGAACGCCTCAGCTGACTCTGAGATGCTCTCCTGTGATTGGTCAGACTCTGCCTGTAATGTACACGCATGCTTTAGTGTTTTTCTACATTAAAGTCTCGTCTGATAATTAATTCAATTATTCAGTTTGAGTCGTTTTCATTAAAATCAGGTAAACCTGTGTGATGTCAGCGTGT
>CM057256.1:962065-969076 GCA_029931835.1 Etheostoma nigrum
ACGAGGAGGAGGAAGAGAAGGAGTGAGAAAAGGAAAAGTGAGAAAAAAAGGAGGAAGAGGAGGAAGGAGGAGTGAGGAGAGGAGGAGGAGGAAGGAGGAGTGAGAAGAGGAGGAGGAGGAAAGGAGTACTGACCGGTGCTGTGCAGCCAGAGGGAGGAGGCGTGCAGCATGGGGGCCCAGGAGGAGGAGTAATGAGGTCTGGCCTGGTTCAGAGTCTCTGCTGTGTAGAAGGATCCTCCTGCAGGAGGCAACCAGGAGGAGAGGACGTTCATAAGAGATGCTAACGAGATGCTAACGAGATGCTAACGAGATGCTAACGAGATGCTAACGAGAGACTTCTGTAACGTCAACCCAGTAAAAATGGACCTACTTAACGAGGTTGGTTCACTGCTAGCTTAACTACAAGTTAGCATCAAACAGTCAGTTGATTGGTGCTTTGAGCTAACGTTAGCAACATTGGGCAGGGACAGATGCTATTGAAGGACATTGAGACGCTGTGATTGGCTCCCGTCTCCTACCTGTTGCAGGTAGCTGGGAAGCGTTCTCCTGGGGGAGGGTCAGCATGGCGTAGTCCTGCAGCGCCGCCAGCCACAGGCGGCTCAGGGTCAACAGATCTGATTGGACCAGCTTTAGTAGGCCCGCCCCTTCTGACTCAGAGCCTGAGCCGTGATTGGCCAGAGAGGAGGAGACGGACACGTCAGCCGTCCTATCGGGGCTCTCCTTCTGGCGGCTCCTCTGAACGGCTACGATGTAAACCTGAGAGGGAGAGGGAGAGGGAGAGGGAGGGAGGGGGAGGGAGAGAGGGAGGTGGAGAGAGGGGGAGGGAGGGGGAGGGAGAGGAGAGAGAGAGAGGGAGGTGGAGAGAGGGGGAGGGAGGGGGAGGGAGAGGAGAGAGAGAGAGGGAGGTGGAGAGAGGGGGAGGGAGGGGGAGGGAGAGGAGAGAGAGAGAGGGAGGGAGGGGGAGGGAGAGGAGAGAGAGACAGAGAGAGAGAGAGAGAGAGAGAGAGACAGAGAGAGAGAGAGAGACAGAGAGAGAGAGGTGGAGGGAGAGGAAGAGAGAGGAAGGGGGAGGGAGAGGGAGGGAGAAAAAAAGGGGAGGGAGAGGAAGAGAGAGGAAGGGGGAGGGAGGAAGGGGGAGGCAAAGAAGAGAGAGAGAGGAAGGGGGAGGGAGAGGAAAGAGAGAGAGAGGAAGGGGGAGGGAGAGGAGAGAGAGAAAGACAAAATGTAAGACTTCTTGTTAAAGAACTTCAACACTTTTTAGTCCTCATCTTTGAAATCTTAAAGACGGCTCGCCCACCTCGGCCCAGGCCTTCAGGACGGCCAGCGTTTCCATGGTAGCGGTGGCCTCGTTGTACAGCTGGCTGCACGTGTCCCCCCCCGCCTGGACTTTAGCCAATGAGGAGGCCAGGAGCTGGTGGACTCGCCGCAGGTCACGCAGGTCGCTGACCACACCGCTGGCAATCCAGGCGCTGCACACCTGCAGAGAGAGGGCCCGTCTAAAGGGTCATTCACTGCTAACCCTAACCCACCTCCACCAGACTCCATGTAAATAACCACTACTTTTAGCGTGTATAAAGCAGCATATCTCCACCAGACTCCATGTAAATAACCACTACTTTTAACATGTATAGAGCAGCATATCTCCACCAAACTCCATGTAAATAATCACTACTTTTAGCATGTATAGAGCAGCATATCTCCACCAGACTCCATGTAAATAATCACTACTTTTAGCATGTATAGAGCAGCATATCTCCACCAGACTTCATGTAAATAATCACTACTTTTAGCGTGTATAGAGCAGCATATCTCCACCAGACTCCATGTAAATAATCACTACTTTTAGCGTGTATAGAGCAGCATATCTCCACCAGACTCCATGTAAATAATCACTACTTTTAGCGTGTATAGAGCAGCATATCTCCACCAGACTCCATGTAAATAATCACTACTTTTAGCGTGTATAGAGCAGCATATCTCCACCAGACTCCATGTAAATAATCACTACTTTTAGCATGTATAGAGCAGCATATCTCCACCAGACTCCATGTAAATAATCACTACTTTTAGCGTGTATAGAGCAGCATATCTCCACCAGACTCCATGTAAATAATCACTACTTTTAGCGTGTATAGAGCAGCATATCTCCACCAGACTCCATGTAAATAATCACTACTTTTAGCGTGTATAGAGCAGCATATCTCCACCAGACTCCATGTAAATAATCACTACTTTTAGCGTGTATAGAGCAGCATATCTCCACCAGACTCCATGTAAATAACCACTACTTTTAACATGTATAGAGCAGCATATCTCCACCAAACTCCATGTAAATAATCACTACTTTTAGCATGTATAGAGCAGCATATCTCCACCAGACTCCATGTAAATAATCACTACTTTTAGCATGTATAGAGCAGCATATCTCCACCAGACTTCATGTAAATAATCACTACTTTTAGCGTGTATAGAGCAGCATATCTCCACCAGACTCCATGTAAATAATCACTACTTTTAGCGTGTATAGAGCAGCATATCTCCACCAGACTCCATGTAAATAATCACTACTTTTAGCGTGTATAGAGCAGCATATCTCCACCAGACTCCATGTAAATAATCACTACTTTTAGCGTGTATAGAGCAGCATATCTCCACCAGACTCCATGTAAATAATCACTACTTTTAGCATGTATAGAGCAGCATATCTCCACCAGACTCCATGTAAATAATCACTACTTTTAGCGTGTATAGAGCAGCATATCTCCACCAGACTCCATGTAAATAATCACTACTTTTAGCGTGTATAGAGCAGCATATCTCCACCAGACTCCATGTAAATAATCACTACTTTTAGCGTGTATAGAGCAGCATATCTCCACATGTAAATGGGTGAATTAAGAGTTTATTCCAACCAGACCAGAGCGGTGATTGTTGGAACAGTGGAAAGATGAACCAAGACGGCTTTTGGTAGTTTTATTTAGTTTCTGTCCCCTTTGAATAAAGTGTGTTTTAAGATGTTAAAAGTAGTGATTATTTACATGGAGTCAAGTGGATTTGGTTAGAGCTGGGCAATATATCAATATTATATTGATATCCTGATATGAGACTAGATATCGTCTTAGATTTTGTATATCGTAATATGGCATAATTGTCTTTTCCTGGTTTTAAAGGCTGCATTGCAATAAAGTGATGTCATTTTCTGAACTTACCAGACTGTAACTCTTCTATTATTTTCCTTTACCCACTTAGTCATTATACCCACATTACTAATGAAAATATTGTGATATTTGATTTTGATGATGGGGATTTCGGGCTGTTTCACATTAAACTAAAAGGATCTTACTCTGTCGGGATCCTTTCCATAAAGTCAGACACTGAATAATATAATATTATAATATAATAATATTAGAATAATCTGAGTGTTTTAGCAGCAACAACAGAACTTTTAGTGGACGCTAAGTGATGCTGAACATCCTCTGTATCTAACAGCTGGAGAGCATTTGCACTCATTAAGATGATTATTGATGATTAATTAACCAATCACCTGACAGGCTTTGGCGGTGACGTCAGGAGCAGCATCAGCAGAGAAGGCCGGTCTGAGAGCAGCTCCCACCTGCACACAGGAAATCATGTAAATACACTACATACAGTATTAGGGGACCACTAAGGTCTATATAAAGAGACTTCAGATACAGTATTAGGGACCACTAAGGTCTATATAAAGAGACTTCAGATACAGTATTAGGGGACCACTAAGGTCTATATAAAAGAGACTTCAGATACAGTATTAGGGGACCACTAAGGTCTATATAAAAGAGACTTCAGATACAGTATTAGGGGACCACTAAGGTCTATATAAAAGAGACTTCAGATACAGTATTAGGGGACCACTAAGGTCTATATAAAGAGACTTCAGATACAGTATTAGGGACCACTAAGGTCTATATAAAGAGACTTCAGATACAGTATTAGGGACCACTAAGGTCTATATAAAAGAGACTTCAGATACAGTATTAGGGGACCACTAAGGTCTATATAAAGAGACTTCAGATACAGTATTAGGGACCACTAAGGTCTATATAAAGAGACTTCAGATACAGTATTAGGGACCACTAAGGTCTATATAAAGAGACTTCAGATACAGTATTAGGGACCACTAAGGTCTATATAAAAGAGACTTCAGATACAGTATTAGGGGACCACTAAGGTCTATATAAAGAGACTTCAGATACAGTATTAGGGGACCACTAAGGTCTATATAAAAGAGACTTCAGATACAGTATTAGGGGACCACTAAGGTCTATATAAAGAGACTTCAGATACAGTATTAGGGACCACTAAGGTCTATATAAAAGAGACTTCAGATACAGTATTAGGGACCACTAAGGTCTATATAAAGAGACTTCAGATACAGTATTAGGGGACCACTAAGGTCTATATAAAAGAGACTTCAGATACAGTATTAGGGGACCACTAAGGTCTATATAAAAGAGACTTCAGATACAGTATTAGGGACCACTAAGGTCTATATAAAGACACTTCAGATACAGTATTAGGGACCACTAAGGTCTATATAAAGAGACTTCAGATACAGTATTAGGGGACCACTAAGGTCTATATAAAGAGACTTCAGATACAGTATTAGGGGACCACTAAGGTCTATATAAAGACACTTCAGATACAGTATTAGGGGACCACTAAGGTCTATATAAAAGAGACTTCAGATACAGTATTAGGGACCACTAAGGTCTATATAAAGACACTTCAGATACAGTATTAGGGACCACTAAGGTCTATATAAAGAGACTTCAGATACAGTATTAGGGGACCACTAAGGTCTATATAAAGACACTTCAGATACAGTATTAGGGACCACTAAGGTCTATATAAAGAGACTTCAGATACAGTATTAGGGACCACTAAGGTCTATATAAAGACACTTCAGATACAGTATTAGGGACCACTAAGGTCTATATAAAGAGACTTCAGATACAGTTTTGGGGGACCACTAAGGTCTATATAAAGAGACTTCAGATCCAGTATTAGGGGACCACTAAGGTCTATATAAAAGAGACTTCAGATACAGTATTAGGGACCACTAAGGTCTATATAAAGAGACTTCAGATACAGTATTAGGGGACCACTAAGGTCTATATAAAAGAGACTTCAGATACAGTATTAGGGGACCACTAAGGTCTATATAAAGAGACTTCAGATACAGTATTAGGGACCACTAAGGTCTATATAAAGAGACTTCAGATACAGTATTAGGGGACCACTAAGGTCTATATAAAAGAGACTTCAGATACAGTATTAGGGACCACTAAGGTCTATATAAAAGAGACTTCAGATACAGTATTAGGGGACCACTAAGGTCTATATAAAAGAGACTTCAGATACAGTATTAGGGACCACTAAGGTCTATATAAAGAGACTTCAGATACAGTATTAGGGACCACTAAGGTCTATATAAAGAGACTTCAGATACAGTATTAGGGGACCACTAAGGTCTATATAAAGAGACTTCAGATACAGTATTAGGGGACCACTAAGGTCTATATAAAAGAGACTTCAGATACAGTATTAGGGGACCACTAAGGTCTATATAAAGAGACTTCAGATACAGTATTAGGGACCACTAAGGTCTATATAAAGAGACTTCAGATACAGTATTAGGGACCACTAAGGTCTATATAAAAGAGACTTCAGATCCAGTATTAGGGACCACTAAGGTCTATATAAAAGAGACTTCAGATACAGTATTAGGGACCACTAAGGTCTAAGGAACACTGTTTGTTATAATAAACTCCCTCAGCCAATCAGAATCCAGCCCTGTGAGCGTGTGCAGTCCTTACGTTGGCCTGGTACTGCTCCAGGATGACGTGGCCGGGGAACTCGGGTTCGGGGACAGCTGAGAAGCGTCTGATGATCTCCAGCAGCATCTGGAGCCCTGCCAGCCGCAGCTGGTCGCTGTGGTCCGTCGCCGCCATGAACGCCATGCGCACCAGATCGCCCAGGTGGAGCACCAGGAAGTCTGGGGGGGCGGTGGGGGGGTCCAGAAACACAACATGAACCAGGCCACTCTGCAGGCAGGGTATCCACCCATCCATCCTCCAATCCATCAACTCATCCATCATCTATCCACCCACCCACCCACCCACCACCCATCCTACCGGTGGACTCGTGCAGGCGTCTCTCCTGAGCCAGCGCCATGTTGAAGTGCGCCGGGTCGGCGTTGTCACACTGAGCGATGATGCGACACACGGAGCGCACGGCGAAGCGGCGCGTGGCCCAGCGCAGCGCCGGGAACGGGCCGCCGGCCTCCGACCGAGCCCTGAAGGCGGAGGAGTCGTCGTCTCTGGCGGAGTCCGCCTCCTCGTCATCCTGCCGCGCCTCCACCGGAGCCAGGCGGTCTGGGGGGGTGTAAAGAGGGAGGGAGGAAGGGAGATAGGAGGGAGGAAGAGAGGGAGGGAGAGAGGGAGGAGGGAAGAAGAGAGGAGAGAGAAGGGAGGAAGGGAGATAGGAGGGAGATAGAGAGAGAGGGAGGTATAGAGAGGAGGGAAGAAGTGAGGAGGGAGGAAGGTAGATAGAAGGGAGGGAGAGAGGGAGGGAGGTAAAGAGGAGGGAAGAAGAGAGGAGAGAGAAGGGAGGAAGGGAGATAGGAGGGAGGGAGAGAGGGAGGGAGGTATAGAGAGGAGGGAAGAAGTGAGGAGGGAGGAAGGTAGATAGGAGGGAGGGAGACAGAGAGGGATGAAGGTATAGAGAGGAGGGAAGAAGAGAGGAGAGAGAGGGGGAGGAAGAAAGAGGGAGGAAGGTAGATAGGACGGAGGGAGAGAGGGAGGTAGATAGGAAGGGAGGGGGAGAGAGAGGGAGGGACGAAGGTATAGAGAGGAGGGAAGAAGAGAGGAGAGAGAGGGGGAGGAAGAGAGAGGGAGGAAGGTAGATAGGACGGAGGGAGAGAGAGGGAGAAAGGTATAGAGGAAGGAGGGAGGAAGGAGGGAGGGAGAGAGG
>CM057256.1:969576-989576 GCA_029931835.1 Etheostoma nigrum
GTGTGTTTGATGTGTGGGTGTGTGGGGTTGTGTGGGGTGGTGTGTGTGGGGGTGGGTGGGTGGGTATCGTGTGTGGGTGGGTGTGCAGGTGTGTATCATGTGGGTGGGTGGGTGTGCGGGTGGGCGTGTGTTTGAGTGTGTGTGTGGGTGGGTGTGTATGATGTGTGTGGGGTGGTGTGTGTGGGTGTGCGGGTGTAGGTGGGTGGGTGTGCAAGTGTGTATAATGTGTGTGGGTGGGTGTGCGGGTGTAGGTGGGTGGGTGGTTGTGTGTGCGGGTGTAGGTGTGTGGGTGGGTGGGTGTGTGTGTGGGTGGGTGTGCAAGTGTGTATAATGTGTGTGGGTGGGTGTGCGGGTGTAGGTGGGTGGGTGGGTGTGCGGGTGTGTATGATGATTCTGGGTGGGTGTGCATGGGTGTGTGTATCGTGTGTGTGTGTGCGGGTGTAGGGGGGTGGGTGTGTATGATGTGTGTGGGGTTGTGTATGTGCGGGTGTAGGTGGGTGGGTGTGTGTGTGGGTGGGTGGGTTATGGGTATGTATCTTGCGTGTGAGTGGGTGTGCGGGTGTAGGTGGGTGTGCGGGTGTGTATGATGTGTGTGGGTGCGTGTGTATCACGTGTGTATCACGTGTGTGGGTGTTATTGCATATATATTGTGTCTTTGTAGCATTTTAGGACATGAAAGCTACCATTTAGTTAGCTGCATTTAGCCAGCTGCATTTAGTCAGCTGCATAGAGCTAGCTGCATTTAGCCAGCTGCATTTAGCTAGCTGCATTTAGCCAGCTGCATTTAGCCAGCTGCATTTAGTCAGCTGCATTTAGTCAGCTGCATAGAGCTAGTTGCATTTAGCCAGCTGCATTTAGCCAGCTCTATAGAGCTAGTTGCGTTTAGCCAGCTGCATTTAGCTAGCCGCATATAGCTAGCTGCATTTAGCCAGCTGCATGTAGGGGTGGGTGTGTGTGTATGTGTGTGCGGGTGTGTGTGGGTGGGCGTGTTTCTGTGTGTGCGGGTGTGTGTGGGTGGGCGTGTGTTTGAGTGTGTGTGGGGGTATGTGTATCATGGGTGTGGGTATGTGTGGTTGTGTGGGTGTAGGTGGGTGGGTGTGCGGGTGTGTGTTTGATGTGTGGGTGTGTGGGGTTGTGTGGGTGGGTGTGTGTGGGGTGGTGTGTGTGGGGGTGGGTGGGTGGGTGTGCGGGTGTGTAGGTGGGTGTGCGGGTGGGCGTGTGTTTGAGTGTGTGTGGGTGGGTGTGTATGATGTGTGGGGTGGTGTGTGTGGGTGTGCGGGTGTAGGTGGGTGGGTGTGTGTGTGGGTGGGTGTGCAGGTGTGTACAATGTGTGTAGGTGGGTGAGCGGGTGTAGCATTTTAGGACATGAAAGCTACCATTTAGCTAGCTGCATTTAGCCAGCTGCATAGAGCTAGCTGCATTTAGCCAACCGCATTTAGCTAGCTGCATTTAGCCAGCTGCATAGAGCTAGCTGCATTTAGCTATCTGCGGGTGTGTACAATGTGTGTGGGTGGGTGTGTATGATGAGTGTGGGTGTGTGTGTGGGTGGGTGTGCATGGGTGTGTATCGTGTGTGTGTGTGCGGGTGTAGTGGGGTGTGTGTGTATGATGTGTGTGGGGTTGTGTGGGTGTGTGTGTGGTGTTATGTGTGGGGTGGTGTGTGTGCGGGTGTAGGTGGGTGGGTATGTGTGTGTGTGGGTGGGTGTGCGGGTGTGTATCATGCGTGTGAGTGGGTGTGCGGGTGTAGGTGGGTGTGGGTGGGTGTGCGGGTGTGTGTGGGTGGGCGTTTGTTTGTGTGTGTATGTGGGTTGGTGTGTATGATGTGTGTGGGTGGGTGGGGTTGTGTACGTGTGTGGGGTTGTGTGTGTGGGTGTGTGGGGTTGTGTGTATGGGGTTGTGTGGGGTGGGGTTTGTGGGGGTGGGTGGGTATCATGTGTGCGGGTGTAGGTGGGTGTGTGTGTGGGTGGTTGTGCGGGTGTAAGTGGGTGGGTGTGCGGGTGTGTGGGTGTGGGTGTGAGTGTATGGGTGTGTGTGTCATGTGTGTGGGTGGGCGTGTGTTGTGTGTGCGGGTGTAGGTGGGTGGGTGTGCGCGTGTGTGTTTGATGTGTGGGTGTGTGGGGTTGTGTGGGGTGGTGTGTGTGGGGGTGGGTGGGTGGGTATCGTGTGTGGGTGGGTGTGCAGGTGTGTATCATGTGGGTGGGTGGGTGTGCGGGTGGGCGTGTGTTTGAGTGTGTGTGTGGGTGGGTGTGTATGATGTGTGTGGGGTGGTGTGTGTGGGTGTGCGGGTGTAGGTGGGTGGGTGTGCAAGTGTGTATAATGTGTGTGGGTGGGTGTGCGGGTGTAGGTGGGTGGGTGGTTGTGTGTGCGGGTGTAGGTGGGTGGGTGGGTGTGTGTGTGGGTGGGTGTGCAAGTGTGTATAATGTGTGTGGGTGGGTGTGCGGGTGTAGGTGGGTGGGTGGGTGTGCGGGTGTGTACAATGTGTGTGGGTGGGTGTGTATGATGAGTGTGGGTGTGTGTGTGGGTGGGTGTGCATGGGTGTGTGTATCGTGTGTGTGTGTCGGGTGTAGTGGGGTGTGTGTGTATGTGTGTGGGGTTGTGTGGGTGTGTGTGTGTGGTGTTGTGTGTTGGGTGGTGTGTGTGCGGGTGTAGGTGGGTGGGTATGTGTGTGTGGGTGTGCGGTTGTGTATCATGCGTGTGAGTGGGTGTGCGGGTGTAGGTGGGTGAGCGGGTGTAGCATTTTAGGACATGAAAGCTACCATTTAGCTAGCTGCATTTAGCCAGCTGCATAGAGCTAGCTGCATTGGGTGAGCGGGTGTAGCATTTTAGGACATGAAAGCTACCATTTAGCTAGCTGCATTTAGCCAGCTGCATTTAGCCAGCTGCATAGAGCTAGCTGCATTTAGCCAACCGCATTTAGCTAGCTGCATTTAGCCAGCTGCATAGAGCTAGCTGCATTTAGCCAGTTACATTTAGCTAGCCGCATATAGCTAGCTGCATTTAGCCAGCTGCATTTTGCTAGCTGCATTTAGCCAGCTGCATTTAGCTAGCCGCATTTAGCCAGCTGCATTTAGCCAGCTGCATTTTGCTAGCTGCATTTAGCCAGCTGCATTTAGCCAGCTGCATTTTGCTAGCTGCATTTAGCCAGCTGCATTTAGCTAGCCGCATTTAGCCAGCTGCATTTAGCCAGCTGCATAGAGCTAGCTGCATTGGGTGAGCGGGTGTAGCATTTTAGGACATGAAAGCTACCATTTAGCTAGCTGCATTTAGCCAGCTGCATTTAGCCAGCTGCATAGAGCTAGCTGCATTTAGCCAGCCACATTTAGGTAACTGCATTTAGCCAGTTGCATATAGCTAACTGCATTTAGCTAGCCGCATTTAGCCAGCTGCATTTAGCTAGCCGCATTTAGCCAGCTGCATTTAGCCAACTGTATTAAGCTGCATTTAGCTAGCCGCATATAACTAGCTGCATTTAGGCTGAATCTCATTTCTCTATCTTACCCCTACTCTTTACCCCTTCCACTTGGTTATGCGCGTTCACGCGGGACCTAGTGCTGTCCCAATACCTATTTCGACTGAGGGGTAGGGGATGGACCGAGGGGTAGGGGATATTCCGAGGGGTAGGGGATAGGCCGAGGGGTAGGGGATAGCCCGAGGGGTAGGGGTGAGGCGGAGGGGTAGGGGTGAGACCGAGGGGTAGGGGTGAGACTGAGGGGAAGGGGATAGACCGAGGGGTAGGCGATAGACCGAGGGGTAGGGGATAGACCGAGGAGTGTATAGCCCTAGAAGTGCGGACGCGACCTCACTTGTAAACAAGGGCTATTAGCGCTAATGCTAACTGCTAAAATTAACGTTGATTTGAACATCAGTCCCGCATTTCGCTGCCTTGAATGGACTGTATACATCACATAGACTGTATATACATATTCATTTTAACTGTCTATGACACATCGCTACGTGCTCTACATATACCGCTCTGTATAACTCAGGGACGCCGGAGGACACCCAACAGCTGATCCACTTTTGGGCTGAAAACAAGCAGAAGTTTCGTATATCATTTGTTCATGTTGTTCCTATTCATTATTGCATTTGTTCTGTATTATTGTTATCATTTGTAATTAATTCCTGTTCATTGTTCATGCACTTGTATATTGTTGTTGGTTTTGATATGGGACACTGATGATACGTGGGGGGGGGATATGTTTTTGCCTGTTATGTTTAATTTATTGGGCAATAAAGACAGATTTTTGTTAACAAAATGTTTTTCTGAACATCAATGACATTTAAAACGGTGATAACTAATATACAAATGACACTGTTGTCAAAACCCACGCAATCGACAGACAAAGACGGCATCTTGGAAGTGTGTGATCAATACTGTATGGTGATGTAACCAAGTGGTGTCCCATTTCATAGGGGTATGTTTTCACCCCTACCCCTTACCCCTTGGTTTCAAGGGGTAGGGGTAAGATGGAGAAATGGGATTCAGCCTTAGCTAGCTGCATATAGCTAGCTGCATATAGCCAGCTGCATATAGCTAGCTGCATTTAGCCAGCCGCATTTAGCTAGCTGCATATAGCCAGCCGCATTTAGCTAGCTGCATATAGCCAGCCACATTTAGCTAGCTGCATATAGCCAGCCGCATTTAGCTAGCTAAGGCTGAATCCCATTTCTTCATCTTACCCCTTGGCCCTTGAAACCAAGGGGTAAGGGGTAGGGGTGAAAACACCTTCTATGAAATGGGACACCACTTGGTTACATCACCATACAGTATTGATCACAAACTTCCAAGATGCAATACATGTGCATACACATGTATCATGTATACATACATATACACCTTGTATATATGGTGTGTTCTGTATCTGTTTTAGTTATCACTGTTTTAAATGTCATTGATGTTCAGGAAAACATTTTAACAAAAATCTCTCTTTGTTGCCGATAAATTAAACATAACAGCCAAAAACATTACATAAAATGATGTTACAGAACCATTATCAACTATTAGAACCATAACTAACATGTCACACACATAAAAAGGCTTCAAATGTGCAAAACTAAAAAAATACACACAAGATCACAAACACATTAACTACAGCTGTTCTGATATTCCAGACCAGTCTGATGCCTGTTGGCCAGTAACCCCCCCCCCCCCCCTCATATCATCAGTGTCCCGTATCAAAACCAACAACTATATACAAGTGCATGACCAGGAATTAATTACAAATTTTTACAATAATACATTACTAATGCAGTAATGAATGGGAACAACATGAACACATGAATTAGGAAACTTCTGCTCGTTTTCAGCCCCAAAGTGGACCAGCTGCTGTGTCCTCCTGTGTCCTCCTGTGTCCTCCTGTGTGATACAGGGCGGTATATGTAAAGCACGTAGCGATGTATCATAGACCGTTAATATTAATATGTATATACAGTCTATGCGATGTATACAGTCCATTCAAGGCAGAGAAATGCGGGACTGTTGTGCAAGTCAACGTTAGCGTTAGCGATTAGCGTTAGCATGGCAAGCTAGCGATTTTTAAAAAGTTTCAGTTAGGAACATGGTTGCAGTATATATGTACAGGACTGCATATACCACAAAACAAGACTGTCATAACTTTTAAATCAATTATTTAAGCTGAAAATACTTACATTTATGCGTCTTTCTGGTTGCTGGGCAGCCATTGTTGCTTGCTGTACAATAGCCCTTGTTTACAAGTGAGGTCGCGTCCGCACTTCTAGGGCTATACAGCCCTCGGTCTATCCCCTACCCCTCGGACTATCCCCTACCCCTCGGTCTATCCCCTACCCCTCGGACTATCCCCTACCCCTCGGTCTATCCCCTACCCCTCGGTCGAAATAGGTATTGGGACAGCATTAGGTCCCGCGTGAACGTGCAAAACCAAGGGGAAGGGGTAAGACAGAGAAATGAAATTCAGCCTAAATGCGGCTGGCATATAGCTAACTGCATATAGCTAGCTGCATTTAGCTAGCTGCATAAAGCCAGCCGCATTTAGCTAGCTGCATTTAGCCAGCTGCATTTAGTTAGTGTCATGGACTTAACTCACACCAAACTCTATTCTGTTATTTCATCTAAAGTTTGTTTCACATTTTCACAGTACATGATGTAATTAGGAAAATTTGATCTATATATGTATGATGTAATCTATCAGCTCAAAACTATATAACTAGAACTAAAAAGTCCTGAAATTTAGCATTTAGCTAGCTAACAAGTGAAAGACTTCCTGTTAACTCTTCTGTATTTTCAATTTTTTTCTAAAAATGTCTCATTTGTCCACATGAAATGATGGATTTATCAAGTATTTGACTACATTGTTGTAATCTAGCAGCTGGAAACAATGTACATATCTAATAAAAAAACATGAAATATAGCATTTAGCTAACTTACAAGTGACATGCTTTCAATTAACTCTTCTGTACTTTCACATTTTTTCTGGAAATATTGTTTGTTAACAGAAAGCCTTTCACTTGTTAGCTAGCTAAATGCTAATCTAACAGGTAGAAACTGTGTGTGTCAAAGCCGAGGCCGCGCTACGATACTGGTCCAGGTCTCAAGAAGGCCGAGGCAATGGAGGAATACTAGAGAACCCAGTGGTACACATTGGTGGTGTTAGAGAGTAGCCCCCCCCCCCCCCCGCAGGCTGAATAGAGCTTGAAAATGTAATAACGAAAAACTCCTTAGCAGGTCAAAGAAGTCCATAATGAGACAAAAGACATCAGGAATCCCAGGGACACGGAGACCCAGAATCCAATGATCTGACCCAGGACCAGGGGGACACAGAGACCAAATACAGAGGGCAACGAGGCAACAAGAGGCCGGGAGACAGGTGGAAGACATCAGGCAATCACAAGAGCAGGAAAAACCAAAAGACAGGAAGTAAAACAAGACTAGACAGAAAACCAGACTATCAAAATAAAACAGGAAATGGGAAAAACAGAAACATGAAACCAACTAAACAAAGAAACTTAACCCAAGGACAAAACCATGACACGTCATCTTGGAGGACAGACTTCGGGCCCAGACTGTGGACGTATGGGATTGCCGCTGGTTGCAGAATCTCATCTCTATAGCTGTTTCTATGTACACGTTATTATCCGAATTTAGTGATATTAAATGAAAAATTCCTTCTTCGGTCTCGTCTGATTTTCTCTTGATGATATTCGTCTTATGCGATAAATGGTGATGGAAATGTTATTTGCTGAATAAATAATGATTTTTTAAATATTTTTAGGTCATTTTATGGTTGCAACCCGCCACAAAACCAAGAAGAAGACCTTTAAAATGTCTCCAACCAATCCCATATCCCAGTCTGACCCTAAAACAGCATCATGTGACGTCACCACCAGGTTCTTATTGGCTGTAAAGCTGTTGGATGGAAACACACTTTCACCAGATTTATCCTCAGGAGGTCTTTTACCAAACTTCAGATAACTTGATTGACACGTGGATGGAGACCAAGCTCCTGTCTCCCTGCTTTGAGATTGCCTCCGATGATAACAAGCCTGGTTTTTCCAGTGAGGGCGGTGCTGCCCCACCCCACCACACTGCCTCCACCAAACGGCGTTACTCTATTGGTGCAGATATCAGCAGCACGGCGGTCTCCGCGTCTTCTCCACCGTCTGTAGGCCGACTCTGGACTCCTCTCTGAATGTAACGGTCCTCCACATGTTGAGGCTCCAGAGCACCAGTGCAGAGAAATGGGACGCCATTTCAAAGGGAACTAAACAGGTTTTAAACATACACAGACAAACACACACACACACACTCAGAAACACACACACCCTGTTGTGTTAAACATTTATTTACATGTTCTGTTTGTGTCTGTTGACGCGTCCTAAATTCAACAGAGGCCTCATTTGCATGTCTAAACAAAAACTTTCAACACATAAATAACTGTCTGTGCTTCTTTCTTCAGGTCTGATAACGAGTGGAAAGGAGGAGGAGGAAGAGGAGGAGGAGGAGTAGGAGGAGGAGGAGGGCTTTGGCTTGTTTCTCCTGTAAAGAGGAAGAGTTGGTGCAAGAATGGAAGGAACCTGATCGCAGAAACCATTCAGTGAAGAAAGGGGTCAGCCAGAGAGGGAAAAGGGTGCGGAGCTGCTGGTAAACTGTTGCATAAGCTAGAGTCCACACACACACACAAACACACACACACACACACACACAAACACACACACACACACACACACACAGGGACACAGCTAAAGTCCACACACATGCGCACACACAGAGATACACAGCTAGAGTCCACACACACAGAGATACACAGCTAGAGTCCACACACACAGCCCATTTTTCCTTCCCTAACTGTGTGTGTGTTTGTGTGTGTGTGTGTGCAGCAGGACGATGCTGGAGCTGCTGCTGTTCGCTGCTCTGCTCGTCGGAGTTTATTTTCTTCTCCACGGGACGTTCCTCAAGCTGCCCAGATGTAAAAGTACTGCGAAGTTACACGGGAAGACGGCCATCGTCACCGGTGAGTTCTCCTGCTGCAGAGCAACTGTTACACTTCCAGAACTGAAGGATTACAAACAAAACAGCTGGGCTGGTTTCATATGTGGACAGACCTGGTTCTACATGTCAGGAGACCTTAACAACCAGGACACTTATTCTGAAAGGGCTTTGGCTTACAGTTAGAGATTATGAGAACCATGTTGTCCTCAAGTTGTCATCAAGTTGTCCTCATGTTGCCCTTATGTTGTCCTCATGTTGTCCTCAAGTTCTCCTCAAGTTGTCATCCAGTTGCCCTTATGTTGCCCTTATGTTGTCCTCATGTTGTCCTCAAGTTGTCCTCATGTTGTCCTTATGTCGTCCTCATGTCGTCTTCATGTTATCTTCATGTTGTCCTTATGTTGTCTTCATGTTGCCCTCATGTTGTTCTCATGTTGTCCTCATGTTGTCCTCATGTTGCCCTCGTGTTGTCCTCATGTTGTCCTCATGTTGTCTTCATGTTGTCCTCATGTTGTCCTCATGTTGCCCCCATGTTGTCCTCATGTTGTCTTCATGTTGTCCTCATGTTGTCCTCATGTTGTCCTCATGTTGCCCTCATGTTGTCCTCATGTTGTCCTCATGTTGTCCTATATCAATGTTCTTTTTAATTCCCCAAAATAACATGATTGATTCCACCCAACGCTCTTTGCCAAGTACAAATCTCTACTTTCATTAATTTTGGGGCGTCTTATTCAATTTTATAGCATTGTAAAACAAATGGAAGTGTTTTTGAAATAGTATTGAGTAAAAGTTGACATATTCCAGTCTGTGATTATCATCAACATCCATTCCTTTAATTTTAGTCTCAATAATTCCTAATTTCTGCTTTTCTAACTCAAACATTAGGTATAAAAAATAACTGTAAAACTAAAGTTAATAAGTTAGTGTCCTCTCTGATACTCTGTCCTCTCCGATACTCTGTCCTCTTTGTTACTCTGTCCTCTCTGATACTCTGTCCTCTCTGTTACTGTCCTCCGACCCCCCCAGGAGCTAACACCGGCATCGGTAAGACCACGGCAATGGACTTGGCGAGGAGGGGGGCGAGGGTGATTCTGGCCTGCAGGGACAGACGGAGAGCCGAGGCCGCCGCCCAGGAAATCATCCAGGTAGAGACAGAACAGTCCTGTAGAGGTCTGAGACACACAGGGACACACACACACACTCACACAAATATGCAGCTGTGTTTTCTAACCTGTGTGTGTGTGTGTTGCGTTTAGGGGACGGGGAACAGTCAGGTGGTCTTCATGCATCTGGACCTCGCCAGTCTGACGTCAGTCCGCTCCTTCGCTGAAGAATTCCTCCGCTCCGAGTCCCGGCTCGACCTGCTCATCAACAACGCCGGTAACACCTGCAATAATAATAATTATAATAAATATAATAATAATAAATATAATAATAGTAATTATAATAGTAACGCATTCATTACAGAATGAGAAGGATCTGTCTCCTCAGGGCCAGACACACACAAACGCACACACACACACAAACACACATACACACAAACACACACACACACACTCACACACACAAACACACACACACACACACACACACAAACATACATACACACAAACACACATACTCACACACACAAACACACACACTCACACACTCACACAAACACACATACACACAAACACACATACACACAAACACACACTCACACACACAAACATACATACACACAAACACACATACACACAAACACACATACTCACACACACAAACACACACACACACACACACACTCACACACATACATACACACACACTCAGTTGTTAATGATGATGACAGCTGCAGCCTAGCAGGGTAACGGCAGTCTTGGCGTCTCAGGTCTGATGAACGGCGGGAGGACGGAGGACGGCTTCGGGATGATCTTCGGCGTGAACCACCTGGGTCACTTCCTGCTGACGGTGCTGCTGCTGGAGCGCCTGAAGGCGAGCGGGCGGAGCCGCGTGGTTACCGTGGCGTCCAAAGCCTACGAGCTGGGGACGGTGGACTTCACGTGTCTGAGGACACACAGGGACGTGTCCCTGGGGGACAGCGACCTCCAGCTCTTCCACAAGTACTGCCACAGCAAGCTGTGCAACGTCCTCTTCACCCACGAGCTCGCCAAGAGGCTGAAGGGCTCCAACACCACCTGCTACAGCCTCCACCCAGGTCTGATGGGGGGGGGGGGGGTCTGTGTGTGGCTGTGTGTGTGTGTGTGTGTGTCTGTGTGTGTGTGTGTGTGTGTGTGTGTGGCTGTGTGTGTGTCTGTGTGTGTGTGTGTGTGTCTGTGTGTGTGTGTGTGTGTGGCTGTGTGTGGCTGTGTGTGTGTGTGTGTCTCTGTGTGTGTTGCTGTGTGTGTGTCTGTGTGTGTCTGTGTGTGTGTGTGTGTGTGTGTGTGTGGCTGTGTGTGTGTCTGTGTGTGTGTGTGTGTGTGTGTGCATGCCAACGTAGACGTTGTGATTTTTATCTTTGAATAACTTTTATTCGTCGTCACTGTCCAGGCGCCATACAGACGGAGATCGGCCGCTACAACGGTTTCTGGTGGAGTCTCCTGACCAAACCCATCATGTTCCTGTTCTTCGTGGACGCCGAGTCCGGCGCCCAGACCACGCTGCACTGCGCCCTGGAGCAAGGCATCGAGCACGCCAGCGGCTGCTACTTCAGCTGCTGCGCGCCCAAACTCAACATCGAGTCGAAGGCGACGGACGACGCCGCCGCCGCCAAGCTGTGGGAGCTCAGCGAGCGATTCTGTGGCCTGGCCTGAAGGGTGACGAGGATGATGTCATCATGGCGTCATCATTACATCATCTAGAGGCCTGGCCTGAAGGGTGACGAGGATGATGTCATCATGGCGTCATCATTACATCATCTAGAGGCCTGGCCTGAAGGATGACGAGGATGATGTCATCATGGCGTCATCATTACATCATCTAGAGGCCTGGCCTGAAGGGTGACGAGGATGATGTCATCATGGCGTCATCATTACATCATCTAGAGGCCTGGCCTGAAGGATGACGAGGATGATGTCATCATGGCGTCATCATTACATCACCTAGAGGCCTGGCCTGAAGGATGACGAGGATGATGTCATCATGGCGTCATCATTACATCATCTAGAGGCCTGGCCTGAAGGATGACAAGGATGATGTCATCATGGCGTCATCATTACATCATCTAGAGGCCTGGCCTGAAGGATGACGAGGATGATGTCATCATGGCGTCATCATTACATCATCTAGAGGCCTGGCCTGAAGGATGATGAGGATGATGTCATCATGGCGTCATCATGACATCATCTAGAGGCCTGGCCTGAAGGATGACGAGGATGATGTCATGTCATATGTCAACATGTTAAAGGGGAATTTCATCCTTTATCCTTCCCTTCATTTCTTTCCTTCCCTACGTTTATCCCTCCTTCTCTTCCTCTCTTCCTTTCTTCCTTCCTTTCTTCTCTTCCTTCTCTTCCTTCTCTTCCTTTCTTCCTTCTCTTCCTTCCTCTCTTCCTTTCTCCTTTCTTTCTTCTCTTCCTTCTATTCCTTCTCTTCCTTTCTAATAATGATAATTGTGACAATAAAAATAAAAGCTGGGGATCTTCACATTATCAAATTTCTTCAAAAAAGCGTCCTGTTGTCCGCGGGTCAGCCCCCTTTCCTCAAATTTGGGTTTCTTTCATCCAAAGGGCTCAAACACACCCCGGATGGTTCCATATGCACTCTGGGTATTCTCCTGATGAGCTTCAAGAGGTCTTCACCTGAAATGGTTTCCCAGCAGTCCTGAAGGAGTTCCCATGATGCTCAGCACTTGTCGGTCCTTTTGCCTTCACTCTGCGGTCCAGCTCTCCCCAGACCATCTGGACTGGGTTCAGGTCCGAGGACTGTGGAGGCGCAGCACTCCGTCACTCTCCTTCTGGGTCAGATAGCCCTTCCACAGCCTGGAGGGGTGTTTGGGGTCATTGTCCTGTTGGAAAATAAATGATGGTCCAACTAAACGCAGACCGGATGGGATGGCATGTCGCTGCAGGATGCTGGGGTAGCCATGCTGGTTCAGGATGCCTTCAGTTTGGACTAAACCCCCAACAGGGTCACCAGCAAAGAGCCCCCCCCCCATTTCCTAGCCTTGTTGCCTCTCCTTAGCCGTGGTTTCCTAGCCTTGTTTCCTCTCCTTAGCTGTGGTTTCCTAGGCTTGTTTCCTCTCCTTAGCCGTGGTTTCCTAGGCTTGTTTCCTCTCCTTAGCCGTGGTTTCCTAGGCTTGTTTCCTCTCCTTAGCCGTGGTTTCCTAGCCTTGTTTCCTCTCCTTAGCTGTGGTTTCCTAGGCTTGTTTCCTCTCCTTAGTTGTGGTTTCCTAGCCTTGTTTCCTCTCCTTAGCTGTGGTTTCCTAGCCTTGTTTCCTCTCCTTAGCCGTGGTTTCCTAGCCTTGTTTCCTCTCCTTAGCCGTGGTTTCCTAGGCTTGTTTCCTCTCCTTAGTCGTGGTTTCCTAGCCTTGTTTCCTCTCCTTAGTCGTGGTTTCCTAGCCTTGTTTCCTCTCCTTAGCCGTGGTTTCCTAGGCTTGTTTCCTCTCCTTAGTTGTGGTTTCCTAGCCTTGTTTCCTCTCCTTAGCTGTGGTTTCCTAGCCTTGTTTCCTCTCCTTAGCCGTGGTTTCCTAGCCTTGTTTCCTCTCCTTAGCCGTGGTTTCCTAGGCTTGTTGTTTCTCCTTAGCAGTGGTTTCCTAGCCTTGTTTCCTCTCCTTAGTCGTGGTTTCCTAGGCTTGTTTCCTCTCCTTAGTCGTGGTTTCCTAGGCTTGTTTCCTCTCCTTAGCCGTGGTTTCCTAGGCTTGTTTCCTCTCCTTAGCCGTGGTTTCCTAGGCTTGTTTCCTCTCCTTAGCAGTGGTTTCCTAGCCTTGTTGCCTCTCCTTAGCCGTGGTTTCCTAGCCTTGTTTCCTCTCCTTAGCTGTGGTTTCCTAGGCTTGTTTCCTCTCCTTAGCCGTGGTTTCCTAGGCTTGTTTCCTCTCCTTAGCCGTGGTTTCCTAGGCTTGTTTCCTCTCCTTAGCCGTGGTTTCCTAGCCTTGTTTCCTCTCCTTAGCTGTGGTTTCCTAGGCTTGTTTCCTCTCCTTAGTTGTGGTTTCCTAGCCTTGTTTCCTCTCCTTAGCTGTGGTTTCCTAGCCTTGTTTCCTCTCCTTAGCCGTGGTTTCCTAGCCTTGTTTCCTCTCCTTAGCCGTGGTTTCCTAGGCTTGTTTCCTCTCCTTAGTCGTGGTTTCCTAGCCTTGTTTCCTCTCCTTAGTCGTGGTTTCCTAGCCTTGTTTCCTCTCCTTAGCCGTGGTTTCCTAGGCTTGTTTCCTCTCCTTAGTTGTGGTTTCCTAGCCTTGTTTCCTCTCCTTAGCTGTGGTTTCCTAGCCTTGTTTCCTCTCCTTAGCCGTGGTTTCCTAGCCTTGTTTCCTCTCCTTAGCCGTGGTTTCCTAGGCTTGTTGTTTCTCCTTAGCAGTGGTTTCCTAGCCTTGTTTCCTCTCCTTAGTCGTGGTTTCCTAGGCTTGTTTCCTCTCCTTAGTCGTGGTTTCCTAGGCTTGTTTCCTCTCCTTAGCCGTGGTTTCCTAGGCTTGTTTCCTCTCCTTAGCCGTGGTTTCCTAGCCTTGTTTCCTCTCCTTAGCCGTGGTTTCCTAGGCTTGTTTCCTCTCCTTAGTTGTGGTTTCCTAGCCTTGTTTCCTCTCCTTAGCTGTGGTTTCCTAGCCTTGTTTCCTCTCCTTAGCCGTGGTTTCCTAGCCTTGTTTCCTCTCCTTAGCCGTGGTTTCCTAGGCTTGTTTCCTCTCCTTAGTCGTGGTTTCCTAGCCTTGTTTCCTCTCCTTAGTCGTGGTTTCCTAGCCTTGTTTCCTCTCCTTAGCCGTGGTTTCCTAGGCTTGTTTCCTCTCCTTAGTTGTGGTTTCCTAGCCTTGTTTCCTCTCCTTAGCTGTGGTTTCCTAGCCTTGTTTCCTCTCCTTAGCCGTGGTTTCCTAGCCTTGTTTCCTCTCCTTAGCCGTGGTTTCCTAGGCTTGTTGTTTCTCCTTAGCAGTGGTTTCCTAGCCTTGTTTCCTCTCCTTAGTCGTGGTTTCCTAGGCTTGTTTCCTCTCCTTAGTCGTGGTTTCCTAGGCTTGTTTCCTCTCCTTAGCCGTGGTTTCCTAGGCTTGTTTCCTCTCCTTAGCCGTGGTTTCCTAGGCTTGTTTCCTCTCCTTAGCCGTGGTTTCCTAGGCTTGTTTCCTCTCCTTAGTCGTGGTTTCCTAGGCTTGTTTCCTCTCCTTAGCCGTGGTTTCCTAGGCTTGTTTCCTCTCCTTAGCCGTGGTTTCCTAGGCTTGTTTCCTCTCCTTAGCAGTGGTTTCCTAGGCTTGTTTCCTCTCCTTAGCCGTGGTTTCCTAGCTGCTATTGGACCATGAAGGCCTGATCCAGTTTCCTCTGACCAGTTGTTCTAGAGATGTGTCTGCTGCTAGAACTCTGTGTGCTATCATCTGCTCTCTAATCTGAGCTGCTGTAACTAACTCAGAGGAACTTGTCCTCAGCAGCAGAGGGGACTCTTGGTCTTCCTTTCCTGGGGGGGGGGGACTCTGGTCTTCCTTTCCTGGGGGAGTGGGGACTCTGGTCTTCCTTTCCTGGGCGGTCCTCATGTGAGCCAGTTTCGTTGCAGCGCTTGATGGTTTTTGCGACTGCACTTGGGGACACATTCAAAGTTTTCACCATTTTCCGGACCAACTGCCCTTCATTTCTTAAAGTAATGATGACCTCGTTTCTCTTCTCTTAGCTGATTGGTTCTTGCCATAATATGAATTCTACCAGTCGTCCAATAGGCTGTCGGCTGTGTATCAACCTGACTTTTGCACAACACAACTGATGGTCCCAACTCCATTAATAAGGAAGAAATCCCTCTAATTAACCCTGACAAGGCCCACCTGTCGGGGGGAGAAACCATTCTAATTTAACTTTAATGTGTTTATTAATCCCCAATGGGGAAATTACAATTTACACTCTGCGTACACACTTTGTTAGTAACACACACAGGCCTGAAATACACACACATGCTCAGGACCTATACATGCACTAATGGAGAGATGTCAGAGTGGGGGGGCTGCCAGCTGAACCAACGCCCTGAGCGGTTGGGGGGGGTACGGTGCCTTGCTGAAGAGCACCTGGCAGTGCCCAGGAGGTGAAGTGGCATCTCTCCAGCCACCAATCCACACTCCCTACTTTTTGGTCCATATGGGGACTTGAACCAGCGACCCTCCGGTTTTCCAACCCAACTCCCTACGGACTGAGCTACTGCCCCCCCCCTTTCAGGGACTACCTCATGAAGCTCTTTGAGAGAACACCAAGGGGGGCGGGGGAGTACTCTGAAGAAACTAGAATATATGACATGTTTTCAGGTATTTCTACTTTGTTGATAAGTCCATAACTCCACATGTGTTCATTCATAGTTCTGATGCCTTCAGTGATGATCTACAATGGAAACAGTCATGAAAATAAAGGAGCTCATTGGAGGAGAAGGTGGTTCAAACTTTTGGCCTATACGTAAATATATATATATATATATATTTATATATACATACATACACACACACACACACACGTAGAACATTGTTATAGGAAGGTGGACAACTTGAGGGTTAACAGAGAGTGGCGTCCTGGTTCAGGGAGTTCGGGGTAAAGAAGTGTGTGAAGAGTCAAACTGAATGATGAGAACAGTAAAGAACCAGTCCGACCGGTCTGTGACGCACCGCCCCGCCCCAGACAGGAACCGGCCTGACAGGTGAGTCCCACTGCCAGGTGGGTCCCACTGCCAGGTGAGTCCCATTGCCAGGTGAGTCCAAGCACCAGGTGAGTCCCAGTGCCAGGTGAGTCCCAGTGCCAGGTGAGTCCCATTGCCAGGTGAGTCCAAGCACCAGTTGAGTCCCAGTGCCAGGTGAGTCCAAGCACCAGGTGAGTCCCAGTGCCAGGTGGGTCCCGGCAGAGCTGCTCTCAGGAGGACCAGCCATGTTCCAGCTGCTGCTGCTGGGCGCCGTGGTGCTCGGAGGATACCTGTTCCTCACGCAGACGCTCTTCAAGAGATCCAGGTGTACGGGCAACGCAGGGGTGGCCGGCAAGACCGTTGTCATCACAGGTGAGTGTCAGAGCCTTAACCCTCGGGGGCGTCAGCCACCAGCTCTGCTGTTGGTGCTTTCTATCCATGTTGGTCACTTTGTTGATGTTTTCAACACTATTTGTTAAGAAAACAATGGTAAGCAAACAAGTAGTTAAAAGTACTGAGTATACAGTTGCAATAGTATCTAAAAAGTACTGACTATTCAGTTGTAATAGTATCTAAAAGTACTGACTATACAGTTGTAATAGTATCTAAAAGTACTGACTATACAGTTGTAATAGTATCTAAAAGTACTGAGTATACAGTTGATAGTATCTAAAAGCACTGAGTATACAGTTGTAATAGTATCTAAAAGTACTGAGTATACAGTTGTAATAGTATCTAAAAGTACTGACTATACAGTTGCAATAGTATCTAAAAGTACAGAGTATACAGTAGTTAAAAATACTGAGTATACAGTTGCAATAGTATCTAAAAAGTACTGACTATTCAGTTGTAATAGTATCTAAAAGTACTGACTATACAGTTGTAATAGTATCTAAAAGTACTGAGTATACAGTTGATAGTATCTAAAAGCACTGAGTATACAGTTGTAATAGTATCTAAAAGTACAGAGTATACAGTTGTAATAGTATCTAAAAGTACTGACTATACAGTTGCAATAGTATCTAAAAGTACTGATTATACAGTTGTAATAGTATCTAAAAGTACTGACTATACAGTTGCAATAGTATCTAAAAGTACTGAGTATACAGTTGCAATTATTTATCTAAAAGTACTGAGTATACAGTTGTAATAGTATCTGAAAGTACTAAGTATACAGTTTTAATAGTATCTAAAAGTACTGACTTTACAGTTGTAATAGTATCTAAAAGTACTGAGTATACAGTTGCAATTATTTATCTAAAAGTACTGAGTATACAGTTGCAATTATTTATCTAAAAGTACTGAGTATACAGTTGCAATAGTGTCTAAAAGTACTGACTTTACAGTTGTAATAGTATCTAAAAGTACTGCAATAGTATTAAAAGTACTGACTATACAGTTGTAATAGTATCTAAAAGTACTAAGTATACAGTTGTAATAGTATCTAAAAGTACTAAGTATACAGTTGTAATAGTATCTAAAAGTACTGACTTAACAGTTGTAATAGTATCTAAAAGTACTGACTATACAGTTGTAATAGTATCTAAAAGTACTAAGTATACAGTTGTAATAGTATCTAAAAGTACTGACTTAACAGTTGTAATAGTATCTAAAAGTACTGACTATACAGTTGTAATAGTATCTAAAAGTACTGACTATACAGTAGAAATAGTAGCTAAAAGTACTGACTATACAGTTGTAATAGTATCTAAAAGTACTGACTTAACAGTTGTAATAGTATCTAAAAGTACTGACTATACAGTTGTAATAGTATCTAAAAGTACTGACTATACAGTTGTAATAGTATCTAAAAGTACTGACTATACAGTAGAAATAGTAGCTAAAAGTACTAAGTATACAGTTGTAATAGTATCTAAAAGTACTGACTTAACAGTTGTAATAGTATCTAAAAGTACTGACTATACAGTTGTAATAGTATCTAAAAGTACTGACTATACAGTTGTAATAGTATCTAAAAGTACTGACTATACAGTAGAAATAGTAGCTAAAAGTACTGAGTATACAGTTGTAATAGTATCTAAAAGTACTAAGTATACAGTTGTAATAGTATCTAAAAGTACTGACTATACAGTTGTAATAGTATCTAAAAGTACTGACTATACAGTTGTAATAGTATCTAAAAGTACTGACTATACAGTTGTAATAGTATCTAAAAGTACTGACTTAACAGTTGTAATAGTATCTAAAAGTACTGACTATACAGTTGTAATAGTATCTAAAAGTACTGACTATACAGTAGAAATAGTATCTAAAAGTACTAAGTATACAGTTGTAATAGTATCTAAAAGTACTGACTATACAGTTGTAATAGTATCTAAAAGTACTGACTATACAGTTGTAATAGTATCTAAAAGTACTAAGTATACAGTTGTAATAGTATCTAAAAGTACTGACTTAACAGTTGTAATAGTATCTAAAAGTATTTTAGTACATGTATTTTGTTATTGTTTTTACAGATATATACTTTTAGATACTATTACAGCTATGTACAGTAGTGTGAAAAAGTGTTTGCCCCCTTCCTCATTTCCTGTTCCTTTGCATGTTTGTCACACTTAAGTGTTTCAGAACATCAAACCAATTTAAACAATAGTCAAGGACAACACAAGTAAACACAAAATGCAATTTGTAAATGAAGGTGTTTATTATTAAAGGAGAAAAAAAATCCAAACCATCATGGCCCTGTGTGAAAAAGTGATTGCCCCCCTTGTTAAAACCTACTATAACTGTGGTTGTCCACACCTGAGTTCAATTTCTCTAGCCACACCCAGGCCTGATTATTGCCACACCTGTTCACAATCAAGGCATCACTTAAATAGGAGCTGCTTGACACAGTAAGGTCCACCAGAAGATCCTTAAAAGCTACACATCATGCCGAGACCCAAAGAAATTCAGGAACAATTGAGAAAGAAAGTAATTGAGATCTATCAGTCTGGAAAGGGTTATAAAGCCATTTCCAAAGCTTTGGGAATCCAGCGAACCACAGTGAGAGCCATTATCCACAAATGGCGAAGACATGGAACAGTGGTGAACCTTCCCAGGAGTGGCCGGCCGCCCAAAATTACCCCAAGAGCGCAGCGACGACTCATCCAAGAGGTCACAAAAGACCCCACAACAACGTCCAAAGAACTGCAGGCCTCACTTGCCTCAGTTAAGGTCAGCGTTCTTGCCTCCACCATCAGGAACAGACTGGGCAAAAATGGCCTGCATGGCAGAGTTCCAAGGAGAAAACCACTGCTGAGCAAAAGGAACATCAAAGCTCGTCTCAATTTCTCCAGAACACATCTTGATGATCCCCAAGACTTTTGGGACAACATTCTGTGGACCGATGAGACAAAAGTGGAACTCTTTGGAAGGTGTGTGTCCAAGTATATCTGGCGTAGAAGGAACACTGCATTTCATAAAAAGAACATTATACCAACAGTAAAATATGGTGGTGGTAGTGTGATGGTCTGGGGCTGTTTTGCTGCTTCAGGACCTGGAAGACTTGCCGTGATAAAAGGAACTATGAATTCTGCTGTCTACCAAGAGATCCTGAAGGAGAATGTCCGACCATCTGTTCGTGTACTCAAGCTGAAACGAACTTGTGTTCTGCAGCAGGACAATGATCCTAAACACACCAGCAAGTCCACCACCGAATGGCTGAAGAAAAACTAAATGAAGACTTTGGAGTGGCCTAGCCAAAGTCCTGACCTGAATCCTATAGAGATGTTGTGGTATGTCCTTAAAAAGGCCGTTCATGCTCGAAAACCCTCTAATATAACTGAATT
>CM057256.1:994576-999576 GCA_029931835.1 Etheostoma nigrum
CCCTACAGACACCTACACATCCTACAGACACCTACAGACACCTCCTACAGACACCTACACATCCTACAGACACCTACAGACACCTCCTACAGACACCTACACACCCTACAGACACATCCTACACACCCTACTGACACCTACAGACACCTCCTACAGACACCTACAGACACATCCTACAGACACCTACAGACACATCCTACAGACACCTACAGACACCTACACATCCTACAGACACCTCCTACAGACACCTACAGACACATCCTACAGACATCCTTACAGACACACCCTACAGACACCTCACATCCTACAGACACCTACAGACACCTCCTACAGACACCTACACATCCTACAGACACCTACAGACACCTCCTACAGACACTAACGGATCCTACGAACACTTACAGATAAGAAATGGAACTAGTTTAGGCAGTTATGGTTAGGAAAACAGGGATTGGCTTACAATGAGTCACATAAAAGACTATGGTCTATAGAAGCCTTGCCATAGGTTTTAATGGGTTCATTAATGATTAACAGGGTTTATGTGTACTTAAGGGTTTAATGTGTACTTAATGTGTACTTAATGTGTACTTAATAGCTTTGGGCGTGCTGCCAGCTCCAACAGAGCTCACCTGCGACGCCTTTGTTGATGTAACTATTTTTAACCAGGTGAGTCTCTGCTCCTGCAGGTGTGGTTCGGACCGAGCTGTCCCGGCACGTCAGCCTGTGGCAGAAGGTCTTCATCGAGCCCGTGGCACGGCTGCTGTTCCTGGACCCGGAGGCCGGTGCTCAGACCACCCTGCACTGCGCCCTGCAGGAGGGAATCGAACCCCTGAGCGGTCGGTACTTCTCCTGCTGCGCCGCGCAGGAAGTGGGCGCCCGGGCTCGAGATGACGCCGTGTCGCGGAAACTGTGGGACGTCAGCGAGAAGCTCTGTGGACTGTCCTAACCCCCGTGTCCCGTCACAATGGACATCACTTTTATTGACACTTTTTATCGATGTTTTTAACTTTTTCTGACGTTTTTGTCCCTTTTTTCAATGTTTGTCTCTTTATTTTGACGTTTAACACTACCTAACACTAACTTATTAACTTTAGTTTTACAGTTATTTGGGGAATTTATGGTCAATAAACCTCATTTATAGGAAATTATACCTAATGTTTGAGTTAGAAAAGCAGAAATTAGGAATTATTGAGACTAAAATTAAAGGAATGGATGTTGATGATAATCACAGACTGGAATATGTCAACTTTTACTCAATACTATTTCAAAAACACTTCCATTTGTTTTACAATGCTATAAAATTGAATAAGACGCCCCAACATTAATTAATGTTATTTTGGGTAATTAGTTTTAGGTAGTTAAAAAGAACATGAGGGTTAATGAGGAATGACCTTAAGACCAAAGTCTTTTTCCTTTTACTCTGGTGTTAAAGGGTGTTTTCCAACCTGGAAAGTATTTCCCTAGGTTTTTGTGTCTAAGTGACGGATGTGAACAAAAATCTTTCAAATTGGTAGTGATTATTTACATGGAGTCTGTTGGAGATATGCTGCTCTATACATGCTAAAAGTAGTGATTATTTACATGGAGTCTGGTGGAGATATGCTGCTCTATACATGCTAAAAGTAGTGATTATTTACATGGAGTCTGGTGGAGATATGCTGCTCTATAGACGCTAAAAGTAGTGATTATTTACATGGAGTCTGGTGGAGATATGCTGCTCTATACACGCTAAAAGTAGTGATTATTTACATGGAGTCTGGTGGAGATATGCTGCTCTATACACGCTAAAAGTAGTGATTATTTACATGGAGTCTGGTGGAGATATGCTGCTCTATACACGCTAAAAGTAGTGATTATTTACATGGAGTCTGGTGGAGATATGCTGCTCTATACACGCTAAAAGTAGTGATTATTTACATGGAGTCTGGTGGAGATATGCTGCTCTATACACGCTAAAAGTAGTGATTATTTACATGGAGTCTGGTGGAGATATGCTGCTCTATACACACTAAAAGTAGTGATTATTTACATGGAGTCTGGTGGAGATATGCTGCTCTATACATGCTAAAAGTAGTGATTATTTACATGGAGTCTGGTGGAGATATGCTGCTCTATACACGCTAAAAGTAGTGATTATTTACATGGAGTCTGGTGGGTTTGGTGATGGTGATTTCTGTTTCATGTTAAACTAAAAGGATCTTCCTCTTTAACTAAAAGCTCTATCTCTGTAGTGTTCCCATCAGTCACTTAGACATTAAAAACATGGGAAAAAGTTTGAGGTTGAAAAAATAAGAAATTATTACACTTAAAGTGTGGTAAGTGTGTGTGTGAACTATTGTTATGATATAAATTGGAATAAAACTTTGCTATGTTGCGTATTTTTCTGGAAACGTTTATCTCACACCCAAACTACACATATTGTATGAAATGAAGTTGCATATTAACCCTCGTGTTGTCTTCCCGTCAAAATTGAAAATCAACACTTTTGTTGATGCTTTTGATTGAAGTTTTTAACTTTTTCTTATGTTTTTGTGCCTTTTTTCAACACTTCTGACGCTGAATGATTTGTTGACTGACTAAATGTTTGTCTAAAGTCAGTGTGTGTGTGTGTGTGTGTGTGTGTGTGTGTGTGTGTGTGTGTGTGTGTGTGTGTGTGTGTGTGTGTGTGTGTGTCTTTGTATCTAAGAGTCGGAGCAGGGATTGGTGCAGCTAACAGTTGTTTTATTCAGTTTTTATACTCTGAAAAAACTCAGATTTTACCCAGCATGCAACTGAACGTACTGGGGTCTGTACTGGATGAACAACACTATGAAGACTTCATTCTTCACTAAGCATCGTCCTAACTGTGTATATATCCATTAAAACATACAGGTGTATTTTATTATTATTATTATTATGATTATTATTATTATTTTTACAAATGGTGTAAAAGAGATTAATGTGATATAAAAGGTTCAGTTAACCCTCCTGTGGTCCTGGAGTCAAAAAAATCTAAAGTTATTTAAAAATTAAATCGTGAACAGGGTGAATGGAGATCAGGATTTTATGATAATTAATGGTGAAGGCGTCTTTCAAAATAAAAGCCCAACGCTTCGGGAAAAGCAAGGAGACAGAAACCTTCAAAAAACTCAAAAGCCACAAAAAAAGCTACAAAAAGATTGAAAACGGGACAAAACCCATAAAAGGAACAACTTTTTGTTTAAAAACATAAAAAATAAAAAAAAACCTTTAGTTTCTACATCAGAAATTTGGGATTCTTTTATCCAAATTATCCAACTATTCCATGCATGGTTCCATATAACGCTGAAGGATCAGGTCACTACTTTACTGAGTTTTGGGTGTTTTATTTCCCCAAAAAACATTGACTAAAGATTAAAAAATTATATAATTTCATATAAATTAGATTCTTGATAAAAAATCTCATATAGCGTCAAAAAAAAGAGTCAAAAAGAGATAAAAAAAAAGAATTAAAAAGAGAAAAAAAAGTTAAAAATAGATTAAAAAGTGATAAAAGAGTCAAAGAGATAAAAAGTTGTTGAAAGCGTGGTTTTCTGGGTTAAATTTTAACATTTTGTTCTTTTTCTACACTTTTCTCTACGTTTTCATCAATTTCATTCAAGTCTTTTTGTCACGTTTTTGACGTTTTTTAAATTATGTTTTTTTTTTTTAAACAATTTCTTTGTCACTTTTTCAGCGTTTAAAAAAACAGTTTTTGTTGATTATTTTCCTGCTTTTTTGGAGTTATTTTTTCAACTTTCTTTTGTCATAGATCCAATATAGAACGGGTCAAATCTGCCCCGAGGACAACAGGAGGGTCAAATCTGCCCCGAGGACAACAGGAGGGTCAAATCTGCCCCGAGGACAACAGGAGGGTCAAATCTGCCCCGAGGACAACAGGAGGGTCAAATCTGCCCCGAGGACAACAGGAGGGTCAAATCTGCCCCGAGGACAACAGGAGGGTCAAATCTGCCCCGAGGACAACAGGAGGGGTAAATCTGCCCCGAGGACAACAAATCTGCCCCGAGGACAACAGGAGGGGTAAATCTGCCCCGAGGACAACAGGAGGGGTAAATCTGCCCCGAGGACAACAGGAGGGTCAAATCTGCCCCGAGGACAACAGGAGGGTCAAATCTGCCCCGAGGACAACAGGAGGGACAAATCTGCCCCGAGGACAACAGGAGGGGTAAATCTGCCCCGAGGACAACAGGAGGGGTAAATCTGCCCCGAGGACAACAGGAGGGGTAAATCTGCCCCGAGGACAACAGGAGGGGTAAATCTGCCCCGAGGACAACAGGAGGGGTAAATCTGCCCCGAGGACAACAGGAGGGTCAAATCTGCCCCGAGGACAACAGGAGGGGTAAATCTGCCCCGAGGACAACAGGAGGGGTAAATCTGCCCCGAGGACAACAGGAGGGTCAAATCTGCCCCGAGGACAACAGGAGGGGTAAATCTGCCCCGAGGACAACAGGAGGGGTAAATCTGCCCCGAGGACAACAGGAGGGTCAAATCTGCCCCGAGGACAACAGGAGGGTCAAATCTGCCCCGAGGACAACAGGAGGGGTAAATCTGCCCCGAGGACAACAGGAGGGGTAAATCTGCCCCGAGGACAACAGGAGGGTCAAATCTGCCCCGAGGACAACAGGAGGGGTAAATCTGCCCCGAGGACAACAGGAGGGGTAAATCTGCCCCGAGGACAACAGGAGGGTCAAATCTGCCCCGAGGACAACAGGAGGGTCAAATCTGCCCCGAGGACAACAGGAGGGTCAAATCTGCCCCGAGGACAACAGGAGGGGTAAATCTGCCCCGAGGACAACAGGAGGGGTAAATCTGCCCCGAGGACAACAGGAGGGTCAAATCTGCCCCGAGGACAACAGGAGGGTCAAGGACAACAGGAGGGGTAAATCTGCCCCGAGGACAACAGGAGGGTCAAATCTGCCCCGAGGACAACAGGAGGGTCAAATCTGCCCCGAGGACAACAGGAGGGTCAAATCTGCCCCGAG
>CM057256.1:1007076-1037076 GCA_029931835.1 Etheostoma nigrum
ACACACACACACACAGAGACACACACACACACACACACACTCACACACTCACACACTCACACACACACACACACACAGAGACACACACACACAGAGACACACACACACACACACACACACACACACAGAGACACACACACACACTCACACACTCACACACACACACACACACACACACTCCTTTCACTTTCAAGTCCGGGGAAACGTTCAGAGGAAAAAGACTCGTCAGGGTAGGGCAGGACCAAAGTAGTGCTGTACTTTTACTGCATGGAGCTGAGAGTACTGCTGTACTTTTACTGCATGGAGCTGAGAGTACTGCTGTACTTTTACTGCTGTACTTCTACTGCATGGAGTTAAAATAGCTGCTGTACTTCTACTGCTAGCTGAGAGTACTGCTGTACTTTTACTGCATGGAGCTGAGAGTACTGCTGTACTTTTACTGCATGGAGCTGAGAGTACTGCTGTACTTTTACTGCTGTACTTCTACTGCATGGAGTTAAAATAGCTGCTGTACTTCTACTGCTAGCTGAGAGTACTGCTGTACTTTTACTGCATGGAGCTGAGAGTACTGCTGTACTTTTACTGCATGGAGCTGAGAGTACTGCTGTACTTTTACTGCTGTACTTCTACTGCATGGAGTTAAAATAGCTGCTGTACTTCTACTGCTAGCTGAGAGTACTGCTGTACTTTCACTTTCAAGGCTGGGGAAATGCTCAGAGGGAAAAGTACTTCTGTACTTTTACTGCATGGAGTTAAAATAGCTGCTGATCCTTTCACTTCAGTATAAATGAATAAAGAAATGTCTCTGAAGTATTTCAGAGAGCTCACTGTGGAAGTAGGATCACACTTTTAAAGTATTTGAAATCATGTATAATTACTAAAATAGAACCAGATCAAACCATTTCACGTTTATTTTCTACTTTCAGCTGTACATCTTCATGCTGTGTGCGAAGAAAAGATTAATAAAGTAACTACAGCGGTCAGGATAAACTAAACAATGATGGGAAAGCAGTCTAAGAAGAAAGGAAAGGGTTAAATTTAATAATAATAATAATAATAATAATAATGGTTCCAGAGTGTCTGCTTATCACCGCCGTGGTCATGGCGGCGTCTCCATCTTCGGTCCTCTCTTCAGTAATGTCTTCTCACTGCAAAGAGAGACATGCGACAGTGAGTCTCAACATGGAGTCAGCAGAACAACCCCCCCCCCCCCAAATAAGTGGTTTGTTCCAGCAGCATTCTGACCTATAGTTACCTTTATGGACCGTTAATATTAATGGGCAAAGCTGCCGGTTCGGCGAAGTACTGCAAATATGGACGTGCATTAAAGCTGCTGCGGGGGGGGGGGACTCCTTAAAGCTGCATTATATCTGATCTCCTGCAGGGGTGGGGGGGGGGGGACTCCTTAAAGCTGCATTATATCTGATCTCCTGCAGGGGGGGACTCCTTAAAGCTGCATTATATCTGATCTCCTGCAGGGGGGGACTCCTTAAAGCTGCATTATATCTGATCTCCTGCAGGGGGGGACTCCTTAAAGCTGCATTATATCTGATCTCCTGCAGGGGTGGGGACTCCTTAAAGCTGCATTATACGGACCTTTGACATTGAGATGCACTAGTCTCTCCCATAAGACGTCTCCGTTCTTGCAGACGGTGCCGGTGTATATGTTGCTGTCTGTGAGAGTCGGGTTGATCAGAGTCAGACCGAGATCTCCGGTCCTCAGCGGGTTTTTCCTCATGTCCGTGCGGCCTGTGTAAGCGAGGTGCTGTGTCTCAGGCTGGTCTCGGCCGTTCTCAAACACATGGACGTTGATGAAGCCAGGCTGACGGGTCCACGTCACGGTTGCATCCTGCGGCAGGTTCGCTGTGATTTGCCAAGGCAGCTTGACACTCTTCGCCCAATTATCCACCTCCACCTTCGCAACTGAGACTGCGAGGACGACAAACAATTGAATATGTCAAGTATACAAACAGGAGGGTAACATGCTCTATGGTCTGATAGGAGGAGGTTAACATGCTCTATGGTCTGATAGGAGGAGGTTAACATGCTCTATGGTCTGATAGGAGGAGGTTAACATGCTCTATGGTCTGATAGGAGGAGGGTAACATGCTCTATGGTCTGATAGGAGGAGGGTAACATGCTCTATGGTCTGATAGGAGGAGGTTAACATGCTCTATGGTCTGATAGGAGGAGGGTAACATGCTCTATGGTCTGATAGGAGGAGGTTAACATGCTCTATGGTCTGATAGTAGGAGGTTAACATGTTCTATGGTCTGATAGGAGGAGGTTAACATGCTCTATGGTCTGATAGGAGGAGGTTAACATGCTCTATGGTCTGATAGGAGGAGGTTAACATGCTATATTCTCTGATAGGAGGAGGTTAACATGCTCTATGGTCTGATAGGAGGAGGTTAACATGCTCTATGGTCTGATAGGAGGAGGGTAACATGCTCTATGGTCTGATATGAGGTGGTCAACATGCTCTATGGCCTGATAGGAGGAGGTTAACATGCTCTATGGTCTGATACGAGGAGGTTAACATGCTCTATGGTCTGATAGGAGGAGGTTAACATGCTCTATGGTCTGATAGGAGGAGGGTAACATGTTCTATGGTCTGATAGGAGGAGGTTAACATGCTCTATGGTCTGATAGGAGGAGGTTAACATGCTCTATGGTCTGATAGGAGGAGGTTAACATGCTCTATGGTCTGATAGGAGGAGGTTAACATGCTCTATGGTCTGATAGGAGGAGGGTAACATGCTCTATGGTCTGATAGGAGGAGGGTAACATGCTCTATGGTCCGATAGGAGGAGGTTAACATGCTCTATGGTCTGATAGGAGGAGGGTAACATGCTCTATGGTCTGATAGGAGGAGGTTAACATGCTCTATGGTCTGATAGGAGGAGGTTAACATGCTCTATGGTCTGATAGGCGGAGGTTAACATGCTCTATGGTCTGATAGGAGGAGGTTAACATGCTCTATGGTCTGATAGGAGGAGGTTAACATGCTCTATGGTCTGATAGGAGGAGGTTAACATACTCTATGGTCTGATAGGAGGAGGGTAACATGCTCTATGGTCTGATAGGAGGTTAACATGCTCTATGGTCTGATAGGAGGAGGTTAACATGCTCTATGGTCTGATAGGAGGAGGTTAACATGCTCTATGGTCTGATAGGAGGAGGTTAACATGCTCTATGGTCTGATAGGAGGAGGTTAACATGCTCTATGGTCTGATAGGCGGAGGTTAACATGCTCTATGGTCTGATAGGAGGAGGTTAACATGTTATATGGTCTGATAGGAGGAGGTTAACATGCTCTATGGTCTGATAGGAGGTTAACATGCTCTATGGTCTGATAGGAGGTTAACATGCTCTATGGTCTGATAGGAGGAGGTTAACATGCTCTATGGTCTGATAGGAGGAGGGTAACATGTTCTATGGTCTGATAGGAGGAGAGTAACATGCTCTATGGTCCGATAGGAGGAGGGTAACATGCTCTATGGTCTGATAGGAGGTTAACATGCTCTATGGTCTGATAGGAGGAGGTTAACATGCTCTATGGTTTGATAGGAGGAGGTTAACATGCTCTATGGTCTGATAGGAGGAGGTTAACATGCTCTATGGTCTGATAGGAGGAGGGTAACATGCTCTATGGTCTGATAGGAGGAGGGTAACATGCTCTATGGTCTGATAGGAGGAGGTTAACATGTTCTATGGTCTGATAGGAGGAGGTTAACATGCTCTATGGTCTGATAGGAGGAGGTTAACATGCTATATTCTCTGATAGGAGGAGGGTAACATGCTCTATGGTCTGATATGAGGTGGTCAACATGCTCTATGGCCTGATAGGAGGAGGTTAACATGCTCTATGGTCTGATACGAGGAGGTTAACATGCTCTATGGTCTGATAGGAGGAGGTTAACATGCTCTATGGTCTGATAGGAGGAGGTTAACATGCTCTATGGTCTGATAGGAGGAGGGTAACATGTTCTATGGTCTGATAGGAGGAGGTTAACATGCTCTATGGTCTGATAGGAGGAGGTTAACATGCTCTATGGTCTGATAGGAGGAGGTTAACATGCTCTATGGTCTGATAGGAGGAGGGTAACATGTTCTATGGTCTGATAGGAGGAGGTTAACATGTTCTATGGTCTGATAGGAGGAGGGTAACATGCTCTATGGTCTGATAGGAGGAGGTTAACATGCTCTATGGTCTGATAGGAGGAGGGTAACATGTTCTATGGTCTGATAGGAGGAGGTTAACATGCTCTATGGTCTGATAGGAGGAGGTTAACATGCTCTATGGTCTGATAGGAGGAGGGTAACATGTTCTATGGTCTGATAGGAGGAGGTTAACATGCTCTATGGTCTGATAGGAGGAGGGTAACATGTTCTATGGTCTGATAGGAGGAGGTTAACATGCTCTATGGTCTGATAGGAGGAGGTTAACATGCTCTATGGTCTGATAGGAGGAGGGTAACATGTTCTATGGTCTGATAGGAGGAGGTTAACATGCTCTATGGTCTGATAGGAGGAGGGTAACATGTTCTATGGTCTGATAGGAGGAGGTTAACATGCTCTATGGTCCGATAGGAGGAGGGTAACATGCTCTATGGTCCGATAGGAGGAGGTTAACATGCTCTATGGTCTGATAGGAGGAGGGTAACATGCTCTATGGTCTGATAGGAGGAGGGTAACATGCTCTATGGTCTGATAGGAGGTTAACATGCTCTATTGTCTGATAGGAGGAGGTTAACATGCTCTATGGTCTGATAGGCGGAGGTTAACATGCTCTATTGTCTGATAGGAGGAGGGTAACATGCTCTATGGTCTGATAGGAGGAGGGTAACATGCTCTATGGTCTGATAGGAGGAGGTTAACATGCTCTATGGTCTGATAGGAGGAGGTTAACATGCTCTATGGTCTGATAGGAGGAGGTTAACATGCTCTATGGTTTGATAGGAGGAGGTTAACATGCTCTATGGTCTGATAGGAGGAGGGTAACATGCTCTATGGTCTGATAGGAGGAGGGTAACATGCTCTATGGTCTGATAGGAGGAGGTTAACATGCTCTATGGTCTGATAGGAGGAGGGTAACATGCTCTATGGTTTGATAGGAGGAGGTTAACATGCTCTATGGTCTGATAGGAGGAGGGTTAACATGCTCTATGGTCTGATAGGAGGAGGTTAGCATGCTCTATGGTCTGATAGGAGGAGGTTAACATGCTCTAGTAGTCATTAGTCACAGCCAACCAGACGTGGAGCCAACCGAATGCCTAAAAAAGCTTTTTCTGACACTTTTTTGATGCTTTATGCAAAAATGTTGTCGCTCTTTCCTATGTTTGTCCCTGATTTGTTTGATGCTTTTGCTTGAATTTCCCAAAACGTTTTATAGGATTTCGGTCGCTATTTCAGTCACTTAAATAAACACAATTTAAAATGCTTTTTGAATGTTTTTGATGTTTTTTCCCCACACTTTGGCATTTTTGTTACTATTAAATTTTTTTAAATTTTTTATAAATAAATCAAGGTTCCCCAAAAGAACATTTATTCAATTTAGGGAACAGCATAGCACTGTGGAAGGGAATTTGAAAACATAAAAGATTAAGGGCTTTTGAGAAAACCTTTGGTGTTGGAAGCCCAGAACAACCCCCCATCACCACCACCACCACCACCTCTGTGGGCTACACCAACATCTGACCTCTGAATTATAATCACAGTACTGACATGTGAGGCGGCGCTCCACTACTTTCTGTGCCAGGATGTCTCCATCCTTGTGGACGGTGTAGACGTAGGTCCCTCTGTCACTGTAGCCGGAGTTATTGATGGTTACGCTGAGATCTTTGGATTGCAGAGGGTCAGCGATCATCTTTGTGTGACCATAGTAACATTCGTCTTGTTTGTCAGGCTGGTCCTGGCCGTTCTCATACACATGGACAACCATGGGCTGGGGTTCAGTGCGCTTCCACTCCACCGTTGCATCTGCAGGCAGGTTAACTCTAGTTTTGAAGGGCAGTGTGAGACATTTAGCCATCTCTACCGACGTCCACTACCTCATGGGCAACTAAGAGGAAAACAAACCACAAGATCTTGTTTAAACACAGCAGCGGTGACATTGATTGTAGCATTAACAGTCGTTTGGATCAACAAAATTTGCGCTAATTGGTTGCCTGGCTCACGCACCAGATGTCCCTGTCCTTCTTCTCTCTATGTGTTGCCGTTCTCTAACTCTGTTCTCCATGGGTGACAACCTTTGAGTTAGCGAGCTACACACAAGTTATAATAAAAGGTGGACGATGCAAAAACGGAGACCAGCTTGGTTGTTTCCGGGAACGATTGTAAAGAAAGAATATGTTTAGGACATGTCCTCTAACTTTTTGGGACTGATTGGTGAGATGTCTGTGGACGAAGTGGACATGGAGATAAACTGCTAAGAGATAATGAGGTGTAACCATGTATCAGCTCTCGTTACTGTATTGTATCAACAGTTAACTTCATTTAATGTTGGCTGTGGAGTTTTATTTTGCGGGGTGCAAATGTTCCCCCAGAACTTTTTTCCTAAGACTATTCAGCAGAGCCGCTGTGGCTCTGTCCCAATACAACTGGGATTGGTTTAAAATAGTCTCGCATTACCAGACCTAACTCTACAGTGCTGCCATGCAGCATTCCTGAATGGAACCTGCTCTGGTTTAGCAGCATTTCTTTGGACCAATCACAATCGTTTTGGGCGGGGCTAAGCCTTGGACGGCACCACAATGCCGCTGCTAAATAGTCTCAGGAAGGAAGTTGTTTTGGTGGAACGTGTGTACGTTCAGAAGTAGTTTTAGTCGTCAACAGAGACTCTGATTGGACAGATAGTCTAGCTAGCTGTCTGGATTTACCCTGCAGAGACCTGAGGACCAGGTAACCATAGTCCTCAGAAATTAGCCGCAGGTTAGAGCGCCAACACAGAGACAGAGGACAGGGACAGAGGTTAGACCAGAGACACAGACAGAGGACAGGGATGGACATCCGGCCCAAATGATGGACATCAGGCAGAATTACCGGTGGCACCAACGCAAACCCGGAAGTGAAAAATCATCGATATAAACTTGGTTTAAAGAAATGTGAACAACCCTTGAATTGCGAGAATATAAGAGCAGTGACCAACACTGACCTTTGACCCGGAGACGAACTACTTTCTGCATCCAGATGTCTCTGTTCTTGTGGACGGTGCAGATGTAGGTGCCACTGTCCCTGTAGCAGGGGTCCCTCAGGGTCAGACTGAAGTTTCCAGTCCTCAGTGGATCTTTCTCCATCTTTGTGCGGTTGCAATAAAACGTGTCCTGTGTGGCAGCATAGTGGCTGTAGTTCCGATACTCGTGCACCTTCATGGGCTCGGGGGCACAGCGGCTCCACTCCACCGTGACGTCCTCAGGTAATGGGAATAAGAATATGCAAGGAAGCTTGACAAAGAACTCTTCTTCTTTCACCTCCACCCAGGAGACTGAGAGGACAACAAACACAACATCAGCAGCTGCACAAACATAAAACTGGACTGGAGATTTTCAGAGGTCCTCTGACAACATACAACGTACCTGTGATGATTATCTGCCAAAAATACAAAGCTAGACCCGAAGCAACGGCAACAGCTAGGCCCAAAACCAGGCCAACAACCAGGAGAAATAGAGCATGGAAAGGAAACAATTCTGTGGGCGACATAAACATGAGCTTCACATGATCCTCATTGGACAGGTGTCTTTATGCAGCTAACGACCTCAAACAGGTGCATCTAATTTAGGATAATAAATGGAGTGGAGGTGGACATTTTGAAGGCAGACTAACAGGTCTTTGAGGGTCAGAATTCTAGCTGATAGACAGGTGTTCAAATACTTATTTGCAGCTGTATCATACAAATAAATAGTTAAAAAATCATACATTGTGATTTCTGGATATTTTTTTTTAGATTATGTCTCTCACAGTGGACATGCACCTACGATGACAATTTCAGACCCCTCCATGATTTCTAAGTGGGAGAACTTGCAAAATAGCAGCGTTTTTCCTCACTGTATATACATATAATATACATGAAATAATAATCGGATAAAATACAAGAACAAATATTTCAATATATACAAGTTGGGAATACAAAAATGTCCAACTGCTTAAATAGTAATGATGAATATGTAGATAGACCAATTGTGCAAGTTGCAGTTAGTGCAGTATTGTGGTGTCTCAGAGTCTTATTCAGTGTGCCGATGTGCTAAAATAGCAGTAGCATACTTATTAGTATTAATCCGCCAGATTTTTGTCCCGCTACTAGTCCCAAAGCGTTGCCAACACGCGCAAAAACAATACATCGAAACGTGTGTAATGATCGTGAATGGTGTGCTATGAAGACAAGACTTTGGCGTTTATTGGGCTGAATGGGCGTTCAGATATCAAGCACGGTTTCTCCCAAATCCCAGTTTACGTATCGTCCCGTTTTCAGACCGGCTCAGATTTTCCAATGTGTGTGTATGTGGTGAATGTTGAGAACTAGAGTGGAGGACAGAGTGGGGAGATTAAAAAATCATCTTGGTTCTCTCTCTATAACTTGCTCCCGCACCAACAATTCTAACTTGTCATGGATAATTTATACATCAAAACGTAGGTATTCTTGTCTAGTTTCAGTTAATATGTGCATTTATGCGATATGAATTATACTTTTTGCTCAGCGACCTTTCAAATGACAAGAGTTCTCAAAAACATCGTCCACATTTCTGACCAGAACGCAGAGCGAAGCTCTTTTTTACATCGCTGATACGCCCACATTTCTACATTTATCCACATAAATATAATATCCATACGTTCACAAAGGCCTTCTTATTTTATTGATAGCTAGTATCCCTTTGATGATATGATCATTTGTTTGAGAGCTTGTTTAGTGTCTGAATAGCTGGTGACAGCAGGTACCAGGTGCAGATCAAAGAGATGACATCACAGAGATGAAAGGTTTCCTAGCTGTGTTTACAAACACGGCAACTGATAGGTCGTATCCATTAGCAACCATTTCAGTCTCTGTCTCTGTGAATTGCTTTGTTGTTGTCTCCATGACTCATTTTAAAACAAACAGAGTGAAAAAAGAAATTTGAGCTGTGTGTCCCTGTGTGTGTGTGTGTGTGTGTCTGCGCTCGCATGCCAGGAATGCAAACGCACGCATGCACGCACACACGGACTAACTGACTTCAGGCCTCAACACCAACAGCTGTTTCATAGAAGACAGACTGGGAGAGGAGGAGGAGAGGAAGGAAGGAGGAGGAGGAGGGAGGAGAAGTGTGAGTCTGGTTGGTTCAGCACTAGCTACGTCATCGCTGTTTCTGGGAAACAGAAACTTCTTAAATAGGTTTTTAAAAGTTATATCTCTGAAAGGTTAAGACCCTTTTATTATTTTTTATTAAGTTTTATTGCTATTTGGGTGTGCAACAAGTAGGAGGCACACTGTTAAAATTTCGGAGGAATTTTCTAGTTATTATTATTATTATTCAGTGTGCCGATGTGCAATCGGCACAATGACTATTATTGCCCATACTTATTATGCTTCTTCTTCTTCCGCCACATTTTCGTCCCGCTACTAGTCCCAAAGCGTTGCCAACACGCGCACCACATTACACCGAAATGTGGGTAATGATCGGGAATGGCGGGCTATGACTTTTCTAAGAGATTTGCCGCGCGGTTTTACCGAAATTGGCAAAAATACGGCAATATTTTCTCATTGACTTGAATGGGAAATGTTCGGGAAATTGCTCAACATCGCTCAAAACGCCCCCTCTTTGGGACCGTGCTGTATCGCCATACTTTAACGTAGAAACATGATTAAAAGTTTAAACCGAAGACAAGACTTTGGCGTTTATTGGGCTGAATGGGCGTTCAGATATCAAGCACGGTTTCTCCCAAATCCCAGTTTACGTATCGTCCTGTTTTCAGACCGTCTCAGATTTTCCAATGTGTGTGTATGTGGCGGAATGTTCAGAGCTAGAGTGGACGACAGAGTGGGGGGCTTCGGTACGGATCTCTGGAAGTTTCCCAAACAAATTGGTCTCTCTCCTCCAGTTTTCAGTCTTCAGACTTCATTATTGGTGAAAATGTAGGGAATCTTGTTCCGGTCGCAGACATGTAACTATGGAGTCTATCGGACTTAAATTGTTGGCTGTGATCTACCAACTGTCGATACAAACTATGAAAAAACCATACCGCTGGAGTACGATTCAGTGATTTCTTCCCCAAACAAATTTCTCTCTCTCCTCCAGTTTTACCTCTTTAGACATCATAGTTGGTCAAAATGTAGGGAATCTTGTGCCGGTCGCAGACATGTAACTATGGAGTCTATCGGACTAAAACTTTTCGCGCTAGGCTCACCAACTGCTTACAGGTAACATTAAAAAAAAGTATCTCGCCCCTTTTCTGATGAAATCACCATAGCAACAGGTTCTGTTCCTGAGAGGACAGAGGGAGGGGCTGCAGCACGACAGAGACAGACACACACACAGAGAGAAACACACACACACACCTATCATGACACTGTTCCCTGGAGTCCGTGTTGACCAACTGACTCCTAACTGCTGTTTCCAATGTGTGTGTATGTAGATGTGCACCCAGTAGCAGGCACACTGATAAAATTTCTGCGGAATTTTCTAGTTATTATTATTATTATTATTATTATTATTATTATTGTGGTGGTGTCTCAGAGTCCACTCTGCTCTCTTTTCTCTCCATCTGGTACGCTGCTTCCACTGGGGTCGACTATTTATTGATTTCCTAACTACTCTAATGTATCCTGTTTGTTTTATGTTATATGTGGATGTGCAAAATATAGTTTTCTTTTAAGCAACGCTGGAAGGGGCAACCGTAATATTGTATTCATTTTAATATAGTGACAAAGGCTTCTTATCTTATCCCCATCACAGTGGAGATGTTAGGTTTTGCTCCTCACCTGAGACCTGCAGACGCACAATAATCTGTCTCCTTATATGTTGATTGCTGTAGGTGCAGGTGTAGAGGCCGCTGTCAGAGAGGTGGGGGTTCCTCAGGGTGAGGCTGAGGTCTCCAGTTCTCAGAGCATCAGCTGACATTGATGTCCGGCCGCTGTAAAGGTTGTTTTGGAAACGGGGCTCAGCGAAGTCCAGATGCTGGTAGACGGTCGAGGGATTGAAACCGAAGCGGCTCCACACCACTTTGGTACCCTTGGGTAAGCTTGGTACGTGGCAGGGCAGAGAGACAGACGCCACACCCCCATACACCTCAACATCTGAGTGATGATGGGGAACTGGAAGGACACACACAACAGGACACAAAACACAAAAGGATGTCTTAATTGTTTATGAATTTACCCGCAAATGGGTGTCTATGGGGCGCCGTTTGTAAAGCGGCTCACGCTGAAAATAACAGCAACATTTTGTCACATTTAGCTTTAAATAATGTTTAAAAAACTGGTTTGAAATTTTGAGGGTCACTTTCTTGCACATTTACAACAATATTTGTCAACTTGGAAATATTTTAAATAGTTAAATCCAAAAATTAAATGTTACACCTAAATGTTAAATCTTAAATCTAAATGCTAAATCTAAATCTAAATCTAAATGTTAAATCTAAATCTAAATGTTAAATCTAAGATTAATTAAGAATTAAGAATCTAGATTTAGATTTAGATTTAACATTTAGATTTACAAACTTTACAAACGGCGCCCCATAGGTGTCAAGCCTTAATGAGTCTGTGCAGGTTTATTAGGGGTCCAAACCCGAGGGGTCCTGGGAGCTGTGTTGAGATTTTACCCCCTTGGATCTGGACAATCATTCACCATTTAGTGCCACCATTGAGGGAAAGTTATGTTTTCTCCATTTAAACAGACTTCCACCCCCCATACACCTGAACATCTGGATACACTGGATAATCATTCACCCTAGAGGGACCGCTGTTTTCTCCATTTAATGCCACCCTAGAGGGAGTGGGGGATAAAGGTGTGGTCCTCACCTGAGACCTGCAGGTGTACCATGTGCTGTGGCGTTGTCATTTCATTATCATCATTGTAGGTGGTGCAGGTGTAGACGCCGCTGTCAGAGCGGTGGGGGTCCCTCAGGGTGAGGCTGAGGTCTCCAGTTCTCAGAGCATCAGCTGACATCGATGTCCGGCCGCTGAAATGTTGGTTTTGAAGATAAGGCTCATATTCGTCCTGATGTACGTGAACGGTCGAAGGATTGCAAAAGTGGCGTCTCCACACCACTTTGGTGCTCTCAGGTAACCATGGTAACCGGCAGGGCAGCACAACAGCCTCCATTCCCTCCAACACCTCAACCCCTGAGGCATGCTGGGAAACTGGGAGGACAGACAAAAGGATGTTTTTAGTATTTAGGCATTTATTCAGTGTGCCGACTGCAGAGTTTACAGTATGTACAAAATGTCCTCTCAAAAAGACAGAATATTTGGAAAATACCATATACAATATCATTTTTTACTTCAGTAAAAGTAGAGATACTAACTTAGTTTAAGGCCTGTTATCAAATCCTAACTCCAGGAAAAGTACAAAAATATTGGCAAGTACTTTATACATAGACCAAAATATAAACTGCATTTCAATTTGAATACATTGTTGTTTTAATTAAGCAATCTTGAAATATTCTAAGATAAACCTTGGTTTTAGCTGCTGGAAGGAGGAAAGTCATCTTACCGTGTACAAGAATCCCCAAAAACACCACAATCGTCTTCATCTTCACCAAAGAAGAAGAAACTCAAAACTCAGACTCTCTTCCAGACCACAAGCTCTTCCCAAAGCAAACGTTACGTCAGTTCAACAAACGCCTCGAGACAAACATGTGACCCAGCAAGTTGAGGCAGGACCTGTTGCCATGGTGACAACAATAGAGTTTTATATTCATCCCAGGACTTCATCTAATGATGTTACGTAGCATCAGTCTCAGGGAACGTGTTCAAACATTTTCAAAAGTTAAAAATATTTTAGAAGAAAAGGAAATATTTTAGAAAAAAAAGGAAATATTTTAGAAATATTTAAAATATTTTCAAAAGTTGAAAAAACTTGAGGAAAAAAGTAAATATTTTAGAAAAAAATGGAAATATTTTAGAAATATTTAAAATATTTTAAAAAGATTAGAAATGTTTTTCAAAAGTTGAAAAAAACTTTAGAAAAAAAGGAAATATTTAAGAAAAAAAGGAAAATATTTTGGAAACAAAATGGCAATGTTTTAGAAAAAAAAGGAAATATTTTAAAAACATTTGAAATATTTTTAGAAACATTTGAAATGAAGAAATATAAAGAAAGAAATAATTTAAAAAAGATTAGAAATATTTTTCAAACATTGAAAATACTTTAGAAAAAGTAATATTTTGGAAGAAAAGGAAATATTTTAGAAAAAAAAGGAAATATTTCAGAAACATTTAAAATATTTTAGAAAGATTAGAAATGTTTTTCAAAAGTTGAAAATACTTGAGGAAAAACGGAAATATTTTGGAAAAACGTATATATTTTAGAGATATAAAGAAATAATTTAGGAAAAAAGACATATTTTAGAAAAAAGGAAATATTTTACAAAAAAGAAATACTTTAGAAAGAAGGAAATATTTTGGAAAAAAGGAAATATTTTAGAGAAATAAAGAAATATTTGAGATAGAAATGGAAATATGTTAGAAAGATTAGAAATATTTGTCAAAATTGAACTACTAAAAAAGGAAATAATTTACAAAAACAATCTAATATTTTAGAAAAGAGGTAATATTTTAGTAAAAAATAAGAATATTTATGGAAAAAATTGTACATCTGAGGAAAAGGTTTAAATATTTAATTGTTTTTTAGGAAAAGTTTGAATATCTTAGAGAGATATTTGCTGATAATACTTACTTTCCCTTCAGTATATATAAATAAAGTTTCAGAGAGCACGTTGATGACCAAGCTCTCTGAATCCCAGTGTTGGTTCATCGGGTGTTACATATATAAAATAATAATATAAATATAATAATGCAGCTTTAAGGAGCCCCCCCCCCTCTGCAGAAGATCAGATATAATGCAGACTGTCCCCACAAGGATCGTCTATGAGGACAGTCCCCACTTGGACTGTCCCCACGAGGATCGTCTATGAGGACAGTCCCCATGAGGACAGTCCCCACAAGGATCGTCTATGAGGACAGTCCCCACTTGGACTGTCCCCACAAGGTTTGTCAATGAGGATAGTCCCCACTTGGACTGTCCCCACGAGGACTGTGTACAAGGAGAGTCCCCATAAACAGTTGAGTCCCAGTAGGGCATGTTCCTGGGCCCACAAGATAATAAATACAAACACACAGATTGACCGAGACATAAAACCACCATAAAAACAGAAAACCATTAAAAGTTACATTTGAGTGTATTTATTAATAGAATAATAATATTAATATAATGAGAATGCACCTTCAGTTAGTCCAACTGATCTGAGAATCTATTGCAGAGAATAATCACAGTTATAAAAATATCTCATATGTTGTTGGCTTTTTTGTTTTATTTCATTGTCCCAACCAATCCAAAAACACACACATGTAAACAAAGACTGCACCCCCAGGGAAATAATGTGAATGTGTTTTTCCACCGCAGAGGGATAACAGAAGCTTTGGCAACGTTAATCACATAGAAAGAACATCTGAAAAGTAGACAAGATGAAGGGTTTTTCAACTTGGACCCTATTTTCCTGTTTCTGTGTCTAAGTGACTGATGGGAACCACAGTCTCCGAAACTGGTCCAGCATGAACCGGGACAGCTACAGACCGGGGAAAGGTTCAGTATCACTTTGTGTGTAATTAAAACTTCAGTTTTTGCCACAGATTATTATTCTAAGTGTGTGATGACATTATGGAAAGGATCCATACAGAGATAGAACCTAAAACCTCTTTAAAACCCCAAAACTGCTCTCAGATCATCACCAAACCCACCAGTCTCCATTTAAAAAAACCTGTACTTTCAGCATGTATAGAGCCATCTTATTTAATACGTCAACGTGTAGTCAGGATACTGTTTGGGAAACAGCAGCTCTGTGACTGGAGTTTTAATTTAGACTCTTTAAACAACATCTGCATTAGTAAATAACACAAACTCACTGGTGTTTATCCCAGGCGACCAATTATCTCCAGGGATTCCTTCAAACCGAGTTAATGTGATAAAGACGCAGCGGAGAATAAACTGTTTCCCAGAGGAGCTTTAATAAAAATCAGATTATCAGCTGCAGTGGAAAAACACACTGAGGAGCCAGAGGGAGGTAAATAAATCAACAACACATTAAAAAGGAATATTTATCCGCGGGTACGAGTTATCTAATGGATCCTCTGCTGAATGTCTTCTCATTAGTGTTCTGTGAGATGGAAATCAGGCATGATGTGTCATTCTGTAGTGAAAGTAACGCATCTCCACAAAAACATGTTGTTTTCTCAAAGACAAAGACATTTTTAAAGACACAGTGAATCATATAAATCGGCCAAAGGAATTAAATGGATAGAAAAGAGAGAAGTTGAACTGATTGTCGTGGTCATTTGATCGGTTAACAACAAAATGGCGATTGTTGCATCAGTGGGGCCGTGAACTGTATGGCACCCGCTGGGAGGACAGCCGCCAGAGACAGTTTCTGAGACTTTCTCTGGAGTGGGGAAGAGTGATGAGGGACGGGACAGAACCAGCGCCACCTAGCGGCGGACTGCTAGTCTATATCCACGACATTACTGTTCCAGGATTGCTCCGTTGCAGCTGGAAATTTCACATTTGTGTTGGTGTTCTAACCTCTGGTGGATTTATGAGGACTACTGTATGTTACCTGGTCCTCAGATCTCTGCAGGGCAAATCCAGACAGCTAGCTAGACTATCTGTCCAATCTAACGTTAGCGCTGCGGAAGAAGGTCTATCAGACTAACGGACCTCTAACGTTAGACCCAGCTCCAGCGGGTTGGCGGAACGCTAACATTAGACCCAGCGGGTTGGCGGATAGCTAACATTAGACCCAGCGGGTTGGCAGAACGCTAACATTAGACCCAGCGGGTTGGCGGAACGCTAACATTAGACCCAGCGGGTTGGCAGATAGCTAACATTAGACCCAGCGGGTTGGCAGATAGCTAACATTAGACCCAGCGGGTTGGCAGATAGCTAACATTAGACCCAGCGGGTTGGCAGATAGCTAACATTAGACCCAGCGGGTTGGCAGAACGCTAACATTAGACCCAGCGGGTTGGCGGAACGCTAACATTAGACCCAGCGGGTTGGCAGATAGCTAACATTAGACCCAGCGGGTTGGCAGATAGCTAACATTAGACCCAGCGGGTTGGCGGAACGCTAACATTAGACCCAGCGGGTTGGCAGAACGCTAACATTAGACCCAGCGGGTTGGCAGAACGCTAACATTAGACCCAGCGGGTTGGCAGAACGCTAACATTAGACCCAGCGGGTTGGCGGAACACTAATATTAGACCCAGCGGGTTGGCGGAACGCTAACATTAGACCCAGCGGGTTGGCGGAACGCTAACATTAGACCCAGCGGGTCGGCAGATAGCTAACATTAGACCCAGCGGGTTGGCAGATAGCTAACATTAGACCCAGCGGGTTGGCGGAACGCTAACATTAGACCCAGCGGGTTGGCGGAACGCTAACATTAAACCCAGCGGGTTGGCGGAACGCTAACATTAGACCCAGCGGGTTGGCGGATAGCTAACATTAGACCCTGCGGGTTGGCAGAACGCTAACATTAGACCCAGCGGGTTGGCGGAACGCTAACATTAGACCCAGCGGGTTGGCAGATAGCTAACATTAGACCCAGCGGGTTGGCAGATAGCTAACATTAGACCCAGCGGGTTGGCGGAACGCTAACATAAGACCCAGCGGGTTGGCGGAACGCTAACATTAGACCCAGCGGGTTGGCAGAACGCTAACATTAGACCCAGCGGGTTGGCAGAACGCTAACATTAGACCCAGCGGGTTGGCAGATAGCTAACATTAGACCCAGCGGGTTGGCAGATAGCTAACATTAGACCCAGCGGGTTGGCAGATAGCTAACATTAGACCCAGCGGGTTGGCAGATAGCTAACATTAGACCCAGCGGGTTGGCAGAACGCTAACATTAGACCCAGCGGGTTGGCAGATAGCTAACATTAGACCCAGCGGGTTGGCAGATAGCTAACATTAGACCCAGTGGGTTGGCAGATAGCTAACATTAGACCCAGCGGGTTGGCAGATAGCTAACATTAGACCCAGCGGGTTGGCGGAACGCTAACATTAGACCCAGCGGGTTGGCAGAACGCTAACATTAGACCCAGCGGGTTGGCAGTAACGCTAACATTAGACCCAGCGGGTTGGCGGAACGCTAACATTAGACCCAGCGGGTTGGCAGATACGCTAACATTAGACCCAGCGGGTTGGCAGAACGCTAACATTAGACCCAGCGGGTTGGCAGATACGCTAACATTAGACCCAGCGGGTTGGCGGATACGCTAACATTAGACCCAGCGGGTTGGCGGATACGCTAACATTAGACCCAGCGGGTTGGCGGATAGCTAACATTAGACCCAGCGGGTTGGCGGATACGCTAACATTAGACCCAGCGGGTTGGCGGAACGCTAACATTAGACCCAGCGGGTTGGCAGAACGCTAACATTAGACCCAGCGGGTTGGCAGAACGCTAACATTAGACCCAGCGGGTTGGCGGAACGCTAACATTAGACCCAGCGGGTTGGCGGATAGCTAACATTAGACCCAGCGGGTTGGCAGAACGCTAACATTAGACCCAGCGGGTTGGCAGATACGCTAACATTAGACCCAGCGGGTTGGCAGAACGCTAACATTAGACCCAGCGGGTTGGCAGATACGCTAACATTAGACCCAGCGGGTTGGCAGAACGCTAACATTAGACCCAGCGGGTTGGCAGAACGCTAACATTAGACCCAGCGGGTTGGCGGATAGCTAACATTAGACCCAGCGGGTTGGCAGATACGCTAACATTAGACCCAGCGGGTTGGCAGATACGCTAACATTAGACCCAGCGGGTTGGCAGAACACTAATATTAGACCCAGCGGGTTGGCGGATAGCTAACATTAGACCCAGCGGGTTGGCGGATAGCTAACATTAGACCCAGCGGGTTGGCAGAACACTAATATTAGACCCAGCTCCATGGAGATAGTAGTGTGTTTCATGAGGATAAGTAAGTAATTAATTAATTTTGACTAATTTCATATCGCTCCTGCTCCATTCTGCTTCTGGCCTTTCTATCTATTTTATTTCTATGCTCTCGGCTTTGTTTTCTTACCGTTTTGCTTCTCCAGAGACTCCCTGCTCTCCTCATTTACATTCTTCCTTAAACTGCTGTTTCACTGCGTCTTTAAATACATTTTGAGGTTAAAACTATTACTTCTTTACAGAGTTTGTAAAACCATGTGAATAAAAAAGGCAGTTGTGCAGTTTTTCTCTGTACGGAGGCCCATGTCTGCCACGAAAAGAAAAAACAATGTAAGTAATGTTGGAAGAAATCAGAGAAAATCTAAAAGCTGTCAAAATAAAAGTCACAATTATGAGTTTATGAGTAATAAAGAAGTATATAATGTGATAGAAATTCAAAATTAAGAATTAGGAAGATTATGAAAGCAAATAAAAACTACACAATTAGGGGTAATCTAGCCAGAATTATGAGATATTTCTTATAATTAATTTGATTCATTGACATAAAACGTTATAAAAAAATTTTAAATTAGTAATTTTATTTTTTATTAAATCCATTTTTATCTTTTTTTTGCAGGAATGGGCTTCCATACATTAAAATTCATCTTTTCATTACCAGTTTACACATGTGTGTTTATGTGTCGACTCTTCAACTAAAAACATTTTTGTGCTTTTTTTTTTTAAATGAATCCTCACCAAGTAACTTGTTTTCAGTAGAAATGTTTTATCAGCAAATCTGAAAACCATCGATTCCCTGAAATCAAAAAACTAAAACAAGAGTTTTTGCAGAAATAAAAAAAATATCCAAAGAAAGCGTCAAAACTGAAATATAAGAGGAAAAGAAACAGATTCCCTCTGCCTTTATAATATCATAGGAACAATATAACATTTGATTTTACAATACATTTTTCGGCCTTTTCCCAAAAGGCTCCAGCTGTTTTTAAAGTAACTCCGGCAGAGTCAAAGTCTCTGGAAACTCTTATTTTGAAATACTAAAATAGTTCATAGAGAACTAATGCTTGAATCTCGTTGACCCGGGGCTGATAATCGCCCGAACCGGAAGTCTTTTATTTTGAAATATCCAGTCCCAGCTCCTTCGATTGTGATTGCAATTGTTAAATAAACGTAAGGAGCTTTCTGTTCTGTGTCCAAATGTCCACTTCCTGTCCACGGCGTCTTTGCTACCACGTCTTCTTGGCTTCCTTTTCCCAGAATCCTCTAGTCATTAACATGTTTTTCATCTAATAAAAAGAAACACCTGTAAGAAACTAATTCTCTGCATAATCTTACCAGGAAATATCGGTCGGTGTTTGTCCCGGCCCTTTAAGACGTAGCGTCCAAAGTCTTTGAGTCTGCGTCCGGAGATCTTGTCCTCTGAGTCTGAAGGCACTTGATGTCATGGCGGGGGGGGGGGCTCTCGTCCTCGGCCCGCCGCAGACAGACAGGTAGACAGGTAGGTAGACAGACGGACAGACAGGTAGACAAGCAGACAGGTAGACAGACATGTAGACACACAGACAGACAGGTAGACAGACGGAAGTCAAAATAACATCTAAAAGTATTTTTTTTAAACCTGTCCGCCTGCTGTAGGAAGAAAAAAACCCTCCCCTCCAAAATAAGAGCTTGCCATTTGTCCGTCCAGCTCGTGGTACAGTACTGTTGATCTGTGTGGGGGGGGGGGGGGGTATGAGTGGGGATGACAGGAAAGAGATGTTTGGAGCTAGAATTGTTTCTTTATTACATGCAATAGAAAAAAATTATTTGAGAGAAAAAGTTTTCATACCAATAGCAAAAAAAAAATCTCAAAATACTTTTTTAAACTCTTAAATATATTTTTTGCTATGAGTGCGAAAAAAAATTCTCTCAAAACGTTTTTCTTCTCTTTGGCCGGCTGGGAGCGGGGCCACGTTCCTATTGGCCGGCTGGGAGCGGGGCCACGTTCCTATTGGCCGGCTGGGAGCGGGGCCACGTTCCTATTGGCCGGTTGAGGTGGGGCCACGTTCCTATTGGCCGGTTGAGGTGGGGCCACGTTCCTATTGGCCAGTTGAGGTGGGGCCATGTTCCTATTGGCCGGATGGGGGCGGGGCCACGTTCCTATTGGCCAGTTGAGGTGGGGCCACGTTCCTATTGGCCGGATGGGGGCGGGGCCACGTTCCTATTGGCCAGTTGAGGTGGGGCCACGTTCCTATTGGCCAGTTGGGGGCGGGGCTGTTATTTCCTCTTCTTCTTTTGTTCCTGTGCTTTATGGCGTGGAGCTGAAACCCAAAGGTCACCAAGGTCACCAAGGTCATCAAGGTCACCAAGGTCACCAAGGTCACCAAGGTCACAGAGGTCACCAAGGTCAACAAGGTCACCAAGGTCATCGGAGGAAATTTGTCGGAAACATTTGTATTTCTATATTTTTATAGCGAGTAATCTTAACCTTCGCGTCGTCTGTTTCCTCATCGCAACGATTTTGTAAAAAAAAGTTACTTTTTTTTTTTTTTCAACATTTTATCGTTTTTTTCCACCAAAGTTTTTGTCTCTTTTTGGACATTTTTGATGCTTCCAGTGTTGTTGTTTTTTTTTTCGTAGTTTTTGTCACTTGTTTCCAATATTTTCCGTTTTTTCAACACTTTTGACGTTTTTTTAAAAATGTTTGTCACTTTTTTCCTTTATTTTTTATGCTCGTTTGTTGATGTTTTGTCCCTTTTTTGACATTTTTTCCAAAGTTTGTCACTTTTTCCCAATATTTTTCCCAGTTTTCCCCCAATGATTTGTCTCCTTGTTGATATTTAATATATATATTATTATATATAAGATGGCGGCGTCGTGGTCAGAGATACTAAATCTGAATTTTATTAGTTTATTTATATATTTATCTCGAACAATCGATGCTGCGAAACAAAAGAAAAAAATTAAAACCACAAAAATCTGAATTTAACAAAAAATTATATATTTATTATATATTTATATCTAACATTTTTTTGATGATTTTTTTTCAATGTTTGTCACTTTTTTAACATTTTCAACACTACGTAACACTAACTTATTAACTTTAGTTTTATTTATTTTTAATTTATGTTCAATAAACCTCATTTATAGGAAATTATACCTAATGTTTGAGTTAGAAAAGCAGAAATTAGGAATTATTGAGACTAAAATTAAAGGAATGGATGTTGATGATAATCACAGACTGGAATATGTCAACTTTTACTCAATACTATTTCAAAAACACTTCCATTTGTTTTACAATGCTATAAAATTGAATAAGACGCCCCAAAATTAATGAAAGTAGAGATTTGTACTTGGCAAAGAGCGTTGGGTGGAATCAATCATGTTATTTTGGGGAATTAAAAAGAACATTGATATAGGACAACATGGGGACAACATGGGGACAACATGGGGACAACATGAGGGCAACATGAGGACAACATGAGGACAACATGAGGACAACATGGGGACAACATGAGGACAACATGAGGACAACATGAGGACAACATGGGGACAACATGGGGACAACATGGGGACAACATGAGGACAACATGAGGACAACATGGGGACAACATGGGGACAACATGGGGACAACATGAGGACAACATGAGGACAATATGAGGACAACATGAGGGCAACATGAGGGCAACATGAGGACAACATGAGGACAACATGGGGACAACATGGGGACAACATGGGGACAACATGGGGACAACATGAAGACAACATGGGGACAACATGGGGACAACATGAGGACAACATGAGGACAACATGGGGACAACATGGGGACAACATGGGGACAACATGAGGACAACATGAGGACAATATGAGGACAACATGAGGGCAACATGAGGGCAACATGAGGACAACATGAGGACAACATGGGGACAACATGGGGACAACATGGGGACAACATGAAGACAACATGAAGACAACATGGGGACAACATGGGGACAACATGAGGACAACATGAGGACAACATGGGGACAACATGGGGACAACATGGGGACAAAATGAGGACAACATGGGGACAATATGAGGACAACAGTCATGTTATTTATAAAAATTGACCTGTTTTCCTATATTTAACATTAATATAGGAAAACAGGTCAATTTGACCCGAGGACAACACAAGGGTTAAATTCTGCGTGACCTTCTGACCTTTTGTGTCGGCCATGTTGGCAGGAAGTCTCTCTGCAGCTCTGACCTCATCTTTGGTAGTTGGGGGCGGGGCTTAATGGCAGGGGATGATGGGATTGGACGGAGGAATGAGCGACAGAAGGGTAATAGGTTGTGACATCCTGTTGAAGGGGGGAGGGGGTCACCTCAGCCGGCCAATCACAGCCAGACTCAGAGTGACGCTCAGCTGCCATATATGGAGCGACGAGGGCGGGGCGAGAGACCTTAGATCTGTAAGGGAGAGAGAGAGAGAGGGAGAGTGGGAGAGAGAGAGAGAGAGAGGGAGAAGGAGAGAGAGGGAGAGAGGGAGAGGGAGAGGGAGAGAGAAAGGGAAAGAGAGAGGGAGAGAGAGAGAGAGAGAGAGAAGGAGAGAGAGAGAGAGGGAGAGAGAGGGAGAGTTACTTGTGTGTGTGTATGTGTGTAACTTGTGTGTGTGTGTGTGTGTGTATGTGTGTGTGTGTAACTTGTGTGTGTAACTTGTGTGTGTGTGTGTGTGTGTGTAACGTGTGTGTGTAACTTGTGTGTGTGTGTGTAACTTGTGTGTGTAACTTGTGTGTGTGTGTGTGTGTGTGTGTAACGTGTGTGTGTAACTTGTGTGTGTGTGTGTAACTTGTGTGTGTAACTTGTGTGTGTGTGTGTGTGTGTGTAACGTGTGTGTGTAACTTGTGTGTGTGTGTGTGTGTAACTTGTGTGTGTAACTTGTGTGTGTGTGTGTAACTTGTGTGTGTGTGTGTGTGTGTGTGTGTAACGTGTGTGTGTAACTTGTGTGTGTGTGTGTGTGTGTAACTTGTGTGTGTGTGTGTGTGTAACGTGTGTGTGTAACTTGTGTGTGTGTGTGTGTGTGTAACTTGTGTGTGTGTGTGTGTGTAACGTGTGTGTGTGTGTGTAACTTGTGTGTGTGTGTGTAACTTGTGTGTGTGTGTGTGTGTAACTTGTGTGTGTGTGTGTGTGTAACGTGTGTGTGTGTGTGTAACTTGTGTGTGTGTGTGTAACTTGTGTGTGTGTGTGTGTGTGTGTAACTTGTGTGTGTGTGTGTGTAACTTGTGTGTGTGTGTGTGTGTAACGTGTGTGTGTGTGTATGACACCCACTGTTGGGGGGGGGTCTTTGCATTCTCCCTCCTCGATGGTGACATCATCGATGGCGATGTCGCCCTCGATGCCGGCGCCTCGGACCCCCTCCATCACAACCTGACGGAGACAAGACAGGAAGCTAAGAGACAGCCGTTTCCTGTGGCTCCTTCACAATAAAAGCCAGCTGAAATCTTTTATCTACTTGAGTATCACAGGAAACATTTATTTATACATGGTTCTGGGTTAGGATATGGGGGCTAGGGGGTCCTGGGGTTAGGAGGGTTCTGGGGTTGGAAGGGTTCTGGGGTTAGGGGGGTTCTAGGGTTAGGAGTGTTCTGGGGTTAAGAGGGCTCTTGGGTTAGGGGGGTTCTGGGGTTAGGAGGGTTCTGGGTTAGGGGGGTTCTAGGGTTAGGATTTGGAGGTTAGGAGGGTTCTGGGTTAGGGGGTTCTAGGGTTAGGATTTGGAGGTTAGGAGGGTTCTGGGGTTAGGAGGGTTCTGGGGTTAAGGGGGTTCTGGGGTTAGAAAGGTTCTGGGGTTAGGAGTGTTCTGCTTGTTAGGAGGGCTCTGGTGTTAGGGGGGTCCGGGGGTTAGGGGGGTTCTGGGGTTAGGAGGGCTCTGGGGTTAGGAGGGCTCTGGTGTTAGGGGGGTCCGGGGGTTAGGGGGGTTCTGGGGTTAGAAGGGTTCTGGGGTTAGAAGGGTTCTGGGGTTAGAAGGGTTATGGGGTTAGGGGGTTAGAAGGGTTCTGGGGTTAGAAGGGTTCTGGGGTTAGGGGGTTAGAAGGGTTCTGGGGTTAGAAGGGTTCTGGGGTTAGGGGGTTAGAAGGGTTCTGGGGTTAGGAGGGTTCTGGGGTTAGGGGGTTAGAAGGGTTCTGGGGTTAGAAGGGTTCTGGGGTTAGGAGGGTTCTGGGGTTAGGGGGTTAGGGGGGTTCTGGGGTTAGAAGGGTTCTGGGGTTAGGGGGTTAGAAGGGTTCTGGGGTTAGAAGGGTTCTGGGGTTAGGGGGTTAGAAGGGTTCTGGGGTTAGAAGGGTTATGGGGATAGGGGGGTCTGGTTTGTACCTGGAAGGCTGTGGCCGGGTGGATGTTGACCTTAGCTTGCCGCCACCGGTCTCCTTGGTTACCAACCAGAGTCCAGACTGAGGTGTCCGTCACCGGTGGACCTTTCTGATGCAGAAAGACGTTCAAAGACCCTGCAAACACAAACGCATCGTTAGAGATCCTGCAGACACAAACGCATCGTTAGAGATCCTGCAGACACAAACGCATCGAATGTAAATATATACACACAATCACACACACTGTATATATATATATATATATACTGTATACACAGTATAGTTATTAATAAGTCCGATAGCTGCAGACTCACCGATGTGCTTCCCGTACATGTGGTAGTAGAAGGAGAAGCAGTAGGGGACGGAGGAAGACGAGGAGGAAGACGAGGACGTCCTGGAGTTGGTGTTGAAGGTGGGGGACAGCAGCCGGGCCTTGTCCCCCTGCAGCCGCGGCCTCGACGTCTCGATGTACATGTAGAAACCTGCCGGAGCGCCACAGTCTCAGGGTTACCAGCTGTATTACAGCTGTAAGGTGCAACTTACTCACATTAAAGGGCCCACATTATTATTAAAGGGCCCATATTATTATTAAAGGGCCCATATTATTATTAAAGGGCCCACATTATTATTAAAGGGCCCATACTATTATTAAAGGGCCCCTATTATTAATAAAGGGCCCATATTATTATTAAAGAGCCCACATTATTATTAAAGGGCCCATATTATTATTAAAGGGCCCATATTATTATTAAAGAGCCCACATTATTATTAAAGGGCCCATACTATTATTAAAGGGCCCATATTATTATTAAAGGGCCCACATTATTATTAAATGCCCACATTATTATTAAAGGGCCCATATTATTGTTAAAGGGCCCACATTATTATTAAATGCCCACATTATTATTAAAGGGCCCATATTATTATAAAAGGGCCCATACTATTATTAAAGGGCCCACAATATTATTATTAAAGGGCCCACAATATTATTATTAAAGGGCCCATAATATTATTAAAGGGCCCACATTATTATTAAAGGGCCCACATTACTATTAAAGGGTCCATATTATTATTAAAGAGCCCCTATTATTATTATTAAAGGGCCCATATTATTATTATTAAAAGGGCCATATTATTATTATTAAAGGGCCCATATTACTATTATTAAAGGGCCCATATTATTATTATTATTATTATTAAAGGGCCCATATTATTATTAAAGGGCCCATATTATTATTAAAGAGCCACTATTATTATTATTAAAGGGCCCATATTATTATTATTAAAAGGGCCATATTATTATTAAAGGGCCCATATTATTATTATTAAAGGGCCCATGTTATTAATATTAAAGGGCCTACATTATTTTTAAAGGGCCCATACTATTATTAAAGAGCCCCTATTATTATTATTAAAGGGCCCATATTATTATTATTAAAGGGCCATATTATTATTAAAGGGCCCATATTATTATTAAAGGGCCCACATTTTGGCGATGCTTTTTTCCTGTTTTTGTAATTTTTTCCATCTTTTGTCACTTTCTTGGCGTTTTCTTCTGATGTTTTTGTCAGTTTTTCAAATTATTTATTAATATTATTTTAATAAGTTTTTACTTTGTTTTTGTCACTTTTTTCTTATTCTTTGGAATTCATCTGCTTGGAGCCTGTCTTTGTACCATGTCATTTTAAATAAAGTTTCCTGCCCCACCCTGCTTGGAGCCCGTCTTTGTAACATGTCATTTTAAATAAAGTTTCCTGCCCCACCCTGCTTGGAGCCGGTGCGGTCGGTGCTCGGCCCGGTGTTGGGGGTGTACTTGGTGTCCCGCGTGGCGGCGCTGTGACGCGTCCAATCAAAGTCGTCCGTCTTGTCCTGAGAGAAGAGACACAACGCCTCGTCCTCGAAGCCGCACTGGAACTCCCCTACACACACACACACACACACAGATATACACACACACAGATACACACACACACACATACAGATATACACACACACACACACACACACAGACACACACACACAGTATAGAGTTATTAAACAGAGCCAGCTGCAGGTTATGGTTGTGATGATGAGGTCATACTTACTGAGATGGGGGTTAACGGGAGCTGAGGAGGGACAAAACACAAGAACTCCGTTAGATCATCAAGTTTATGAGGGGGGTGTGTGTGTGTGTGTGTGTGTGTGTGTTTGTGCGTGTGTGTGTGTGTGTGCGTGCGTGCAGTAACATGAATGAAAACTCCTGCTTCCTGTTTACTGGCCAAAAGATCATGATTATCTTCTAACAGACAACGTGAGCAGCCTCAGACACACACACACACACACACACAAACACAGAGACACACACACACACACACACACAAACACACACACACACAAACACAAACACACACACACATTCAAAGCTAACTGCCCAGATTGCAAATTATTTTTTTAAAACTGATAAAGGATTTGGAAAATGTTTCTCCCTTTGTGTGTCTGTGTGAGCGTGTGTGTGTGTGTGTCTGTGTGAGCGTGTGTGTGTGTGTGTGTGTGTGTGTGTGTGTGTGTGTGTGTTTCCTGCAGGCTCCCCAGCAGAGGAGGAGGTGTGGTGTGTGATGTCCCAGCGTATTAACAGCGCTAGTTTGGAGTTAGTGCTACAGATCTGGGACAGTGTGAAGACAGGGGAGCCACACACACACACACACACACACACACACCCACACCCCTCCCACACACACACACACACACACACCCCCACACCCCTCCCACACACACACACACACACACACACACACACACCCCCACACCCCTCCCACACACACACACACACCCCAACACCCCTCACCCCCCCCCCCCCCAAACACACACAAAGAGACACAAAAACACACACCGTACCGGTGTAAGTGATGGTGCGTGTAGGTGATGGTGCGTGGCGTACCAGTGTAGGTGATGGTGTGCGTAGGTGATGGTGTGCGTAGGTGATGGTGTGTGTAGGTGATGGTGCGTGGCGTACCGGTGTAGGTGATGGTGTGTGTAGGTGATGGTGCGTGGCGTACCAGTGTAGGTGATGGTGTGTGTAGGCGATGGTGCGTGGCGTACCGGTGTAGGTGATGGTGTGTGTAGGTGATGATGTGTGTAGGTGATGGTGCGTGGCGTACCAGTGTATGTGATGGTGTGTGTAGGTGATGGTGCGTGGCGTACCAGTGTAGGTGATGGTGTGTGTAGGTGATGGTGTGTGTAGGTGATGGTGCGTGGTGCGTGTAGGTGATGGTTTGTGTAGGTGATGGTGTTTGGCGTACCGGTGTAGGTGATGGTGTGTGTAGGTGATGGTGTGTGTAGGTGATGGTGCGTGGCGTACCAGTGTAGGTGATGGTGTGTGTAGGTGATGGTGTGTGTAGGTGATGGTGCGTGGCGTACCAGTGTAGGTGATGGTGTGTGTAGGTGATGGTGTGCGTAGGTGATGGTGTGCGTAGGTGATGGTGTGTGTAGGTGATGGTGCGTGGCGTACCGGTGTAGGTGATGGTGTGTGTAGGTGATGGTGCGTGGCGTACCAGTGTAGGTGATGGTGTGTGTAGGCGATGGTGCGTGGCGTACCGGTGTAGGTGATGGTGTGTGTAGGTGATGATGTGTGTAGGTGATGGTGCGTGGCGTACCAGTGTATGTGATGGTGTGTGTAGGTGATGGTGCGTGGCGTACCAGTGTAGGTGATGGTGTGTGTAGGTGATGGTGTGTGTAGGTGATGGTGCGTGGTGCGTGTAGGTGATGGTTTGTGTAGGTGATGGTGTTTGGCGTACCGGTGTAGGTGATGGTGTGTGTAGGTGATGGTGTGTGTAGGTGATGGTGCGTGGCGTACCAGTGTAGGTGATGGTGTGTGTAGGTGATGGTGTGTGTAGGTGATGGTGCGTGGTGCGTGTAGGTGATGGTTTGTGTAGGTGATGGTGTTTGGCGTACCGGTGTAGGTGATGGTGTGTGTAGGTGATGGTGTGTGTAGGTGATGGTGCGTGGCGTACCGGTGTAGGTGATGGTGTGTGTAGGTGATGGTGTGTGTAGGCGATGGTGCGTGGCGTACCGGTGTAGGTGATGGTGTGTGTAGGTGATGATGTGTGTAGGTGATGGTGCGTGGCGTACCAGTGTAGGTGATGGTGTGTGTAGGTGATGGTGCGTGGCGTACCAGTGTAGGTGATGGTGTGTGTAGGTGATGATGTGTGTAGGTGATGGTGCGTGGCGTACCAGTGTAGGTGATGGTGTGTGTAGGTGATGGTGTGTTTAGGTGATGGTGCGTGGCGTACCGGTGTAGGTGATGGTGCGTTCCGTGGTGTCCCCCTCGCCGTAGCGGGTGATGGGGGTCAGGCGGACCAGGTAGGACGCCGGTCGGACCAGCTCCGTCAGGTTGTAGGTCAGCAGCTCCCCCTTCTGGATGTTTCCCTCCATGGAGATCTCCTGCTCCCACCAGCGAGACTGACTCATCTGACACACACACACACACACATACACACACAGAGACACACACACGCACATACACACACACAGAGAGACACACACTCATCATCAAGAATAGACAGAGTGAGTGAGTGAGTGAGTGAGTGTGTGTGTGTGTGTGTGTTTAAGGAGCCCCCCCTGCTGGAGATCAGATGTAATGCAGCTTTAAGGCAACCCCCCCCCCCTGTAATGCACAGACCTGCCTGATGCCGAGTCTGTAGGCCAGGATGCGGTCCACGGCGTTGGGCTCCATCTGGGTCCACTGCAGCCTGAAGCCGTAGACCCGGGGCTGGGTCTGCCACAGGGCGCTGTACGTGTCATAGTAGAACTCGGGGGCGTAGGCCTTCCCTGGAGGGGGGGGGGTGTCCCACAGGGGGGGGGGGGGAGGTCACACAGGGGGGAGAGTATTATTTTTATAATGGCTGATTAAAATAAAAATAAATTCTGAAAGGGGTACTCTGGTGGACTGCAGGGGGTCCGTGTCCCCCCTAGTGGTACTTTGGAGTACTGCAGGGGGGACATGAGTTGTACATGTTTTTCAGTTAGTTTGTTGGACAATTGTTCCTCTTTATAGAGACTTCCACCCTTCCTCCCTCCCTCCTCCCTTCCTCCTTCCCTCCCTCCTTCCTATATCATAGCATATACAGTATATTTACTGTAAAACGAATTCACAGCAACTTCCTTCCTTCCCCCTCCCTCCTTCCTTCCTTCCTTACTTCCTCCCTCCTTCCTTCCCCTCCTTCTTCCATCCCTCCCTCCCTCCCTCCCTCCCTCCCTCCCTCCCTCCCTCCTTCCTTTGTTCCAGAGCACCCGTCTCACCTGTGACCAGGAAGGTGCAGCGCCCGGCGCCGGCCTCGTTGGTGATGTCACAGGTGTACTCGCCGTAGCCCTCTCGGTTGAGGGCTTTGACCAGGTAGGCGGTGTCGTCGCGGTCGGGGGGGAGCTGCCCCACCGTGAGCAGGCGGGCGCCCAGCTTCCACTCGTAGTGCAGCAGGCGGGCCGGGTGGGCGCGCAGCAGGCGGCACGACAGGCTGAAGGCCCGGCCCAGGGCCTGGCGGATCTCGGTGAACACCGGCTCCAC
>CM057256.1:1039576-1047076 GCA_029931835.1 Etheostoma nigrum
TGCTGTTTGTGTATTTGTTGTGTTGTGCTGATTGTGTATTTGACAGTTTCGTGCTGTTTGTGTATTTCTATTTGACTTATTTCAGCGTAATCCACCTGTAATCTGCCGCCGCGGTAATCTTATTAGAGTTGTTGCCGTGACAACAGCAGCTCTTAGAGAAGACATGTTGTTACATCAGGAAAAAAGTAAACAAAGAACTAACTGAAGCCACTTTTACCCATCATGCACTGCAAATCTGAATTTCTAACAACCTGGACAAGTAACTGTGTGTGTGTGTGTAAGTGCGTGCGTGTCTGTTTGTGTGACTGTATATGTACAGGTATGTGTGTGTGTCTGTTTGTGCGTCTGTGTGTGTGTGTGTGTGTCTGCATCTGTCTGTCTATGTGTGCGTGCGTGAGTGTGTGTGAGTGTCTGCGTGCGTGCGTGCGTGTGTGTGTGTGTGGGTGTCTGTGTGTGTGTGTGTGCATGCGTGTGCATGTCTGTGTAACTGCATGTGTGTCTGTGTGTGTGTGCGCCTGTGTGTCTGCGTCTGTCTGTCTATGTGTGCATGCGTGCGCGCGTGCGTGCGTGCGTGCATGCATGCGTGTGTCTGTCTGTCTGTGTGTGTGTGCATGCGTGTGCGTGTGTGTATCTGCGTGCATGCGTGTGTCTGTCTGTGTGTGTGTTACCCACACTGCACCACCAGCTGGATCAGAGCCTCCCGGGGCTTCACGTTGAAGCCGTTGTACTGGCTCGTCTGGCAGCGGTACGTCCCGCTCATCTCCCGCGTCACGTTGCTGATCCTCTGGACGCCATCGTAGCTCTCCGTCTGCTCCGAGCCGTCGGGCATCAGACCCGCCGCCGCCCCACTCTCCTCCACCCGCGACCACAGGATGATGGGTTTCGGTTTTCCTGAAACCAGACACTGCAGGTCCACGGTGTCGCCCTCCTGAGCGATGAGGTGAGAGCGCCCCCTGGGGACACTCAGCTCTGGAGGAACTGCCCCAAACCCACCAGACTCCATGTAAATAATCAGGACTTTTAGCGTGTATAGAGCAGCATATCTCCACCAGACTCCATGTAAATAATCACTACTTTTAGCGTGTATAGATTATATATATATATATATATATATATATATATATATATATATATATATATATATATTAAATGACTGACCGGTGGTGGAGGAGATGTTGACGTCGATGCTGATCTCTGGCGTTCCTCCGTTCCGCAGCGACGCCACGCAGGTGTACGTGCCGAAGTCGGTGAACTTGAGGTCGATGATGTCGAGGTTGGTGGTGCCCGGCGTGACCTCGGTGTCCGTGTGGGTGATGACCATCCGCTCGGAGCTCCTGATTGGCCGGCCGTTCTTCAGCCAGGCGAACTGCAGCTCCTCGGGGGGCGTGGCCTCCACCTGCAGCACGCCGAAAACACACGTTTTTGGTATTTTTTTTACCTACAACCTGCCTTACTTCCTACCTTCTTTTTACTAGCTTCATCCAAATTCTGTTACTTTTTTGACCTTTTTTCAGCCTTACTATTTTCCTTCTTTTTACTGTAGATTATTTCCAAGTTTTATCGTTTTATTAAAATGATTGTGTCTTTTTGTTTCTTTTTCGGAGGTTTTTGACCTACTGCCTTACTATCTTCCTTTTACTTTGTTCTTTTACGTTTTTGTCGCTACCGTTGGACATTTGCTCCGAGACTGAAGACGGACATATGCAACAAATGTTGGAAAGGATGGGATGATTATTAGCCAACATAGATCAGATTTCAGGTAATAAAGTAACATAACTCACTTTGCCTCACTTTCTTTTTCTTCTGTGTATAACTAAATTGAACTGTATTGTGTTAATTGTTTAAAACAATATATATAAATATCAGTAAAAAGTATATAATGTATGATACTCTTTACATGTTGACTTAATAGTTCAATAAATGCTAAAATAGAGGGGCACCATACAGGCGATATGTATCAATATTCTCACTTTATATAATATTGGACGTATGTGTATCTGTATATATATATATATATATATATATATATATATACATATACAGTGAGGAAAATAAGTATTTGAACACGCTGCTATTTTGCAAGTTCTCCCACTTAGAAATCATGGAGGGGTCTGAAATTGTCCTCGTAGGTGCATGTCCACTGTGAGAGACATAATCTAAAAAAACATCCAGAAATCACAATGTATGATTTTTTAACTATTTATTTGTATGATACAGCTGTAAATAAGTATTTGAACACCTGTCTATCAGCTAGAATTCTGACCCTCAAAGACCTGTTAGTCTGCCTTCAAAATGTCCACCTCCACTCCATTTATTATCCTAAATTAGATGCACCTGTTTGAGGTCGTTAGCTGCATAAAGACACCTGTCCACCCCATACAATCAGTAAGAATCCAACTACTAACATGGCCAAGACCAAAGAGCTGTCCAAAGACACTAGAGACTAAATTGTCCACCTCCACAAGGCTGGAAAGGGCTACGGGGACATGTCCAAGCAGCTTGGTGAAAAAAGGTCCACTGTTGGAGCAATCATTAGAAAATGGAAGAAGCTAAACATGACTGTCAATCTCCCTCGGACTGGGGCTCCATGCAAGATCTCACCTCGTGGGGTCTCAATGATCCTAAGAAAGGTGAGAAATCAGCCCAGAACTACACGGGAGGCGCTGGTCCATGACCTGAAAAGAGCTGGGACCACCGTTTCCAAGGTTACTGTTGGTAATACACTAAGACGTCATGGTTTGAAATCATGCATGGCACGGAAGGTTCCCCTGCTTAAACCAGCACATGTCAAGGCCGTCTTAAGTTTGCCAATGACCATTTGGATGATCCAGAGGAGTCATGGGAGAAAGTCATGTGGTCAGATGAGACCAAAATAGAACTTTTTGGTCATAATTCCACTAACCGTGTTTGGAGGAAGAAGAATGATGAGGACCATCCCAAGAACACCATCCCTACTGTGAAGCATGGGGGGTAGCATCATGCTTTGGGGGTGTTCTTCTGCACATGGGACAGGGAGACTGCACTGTATTAAGGAGAGGAGGACCGGGGCCATGTATTGGGAGATTTTGGGGAACAACCTCCTTCCCTCAGTTAGAGCATTGAAGATGGGTCGAGGCTGGGTCTTCCAACATGACAATGACCCGAAGCACACAGCCAGGAGAACCAAGGAGGGGCTCTGGAAGAAGCAGATCAAGGTTCTGGGGGGGCCTAGCCAGTCTCCAGACCTAAACCCAATAGAGAATCTTTGGAGGGAGCTCAAACTCCGTGTTTCTCAGCGACAGCCCAGAAACCTGACTGATCTAGAGAAGATCTGTGTGGAGGAGTGGGCCAAAATCCCTTCTGCAGTGTGTCAAACCTGGTGAAGAACTACAGGAAACGTTTGACCTCTGGAACTGCAAACAAAGGCTACTGTACCAAATATTAACATTGATTCTCTCAGGTGTTCAAATACTTATTTGCAGCTGTATCATACAAATAAATAGTTAAAAAATCATACATTGTGATTTCTGGATGTTTTTTTAGATTATGTCTCTCACAGTGGACATGCACCTACGAGGACAATTTCAGACCCCTCCATGATTTCTAAGTGGGAGAACTTGCAAAATAGCAGCGTGTTAAATACTTATTTTCCTCACTGTATATATATATATATGTATGTGTGTGTGTGTGTGGTTCCAGTCGTACCTGACAGCTGATCTTCACCTCCCGGCCGATCTGGATGTTGTCGTCGTTGTGGTACGGATCCGGCGTGATCCAGAACCGACCTTTACGAAGACCTGCAGGAGACAGACGGACACGCATGTCCAGACCCTCCTCCACAGCTCTGCGGAGGAAGGTCTGGCTAGTCCTCACAGCATTCTGGGATGGGAGAACAACCTGCTTTGCTTTATTGGGGTTTCTTTAAACCAATCAAATTCATTGTGGGCGGGGCTAAGCGCTGGACGGAGCCACGGTGCCGCTGACACAGAGAGAGGACGGAGACGGACATCCGGCAGAACGACGTCTTCATCATTACATGCGTTTGTGGTTGTGTGTGTGTGTGTGTGTGTGTGTGTGGTTGTGTGTGTTTGTTTGTGTGTGTGTGTGTGTGTGTGTGTCTCTCTCTGTGTGTGTGTGTGTGTAGTTGTGTGTGGTTGTCTGTGTGTGTGTGTGTGTGTGTGTGTGTGTGTGTGTGTGTGTGTGTGTAGTTGTGTGTGTGTGTGTATTACTGCGTCAGGAAAACTTCTGTTGCATAACTAGAGGTGGATGCATTCGCTTGCTCTCACACACACACACACACACAGAGAGAGACACACACACACACACAGAGAGCGCACACACACACACACACACACACACACCACACACACACACACACACACACACACACACACACACAACCACACACAACCACACACACCACACACACACACACACACACACACACACACACACAGACTGATCAAGAGATGTGGTAGAAACCTCTTACACGCTTCCATCTGATCTTCATAGAAACTCCCTCTCTTCTTCCGCCTCCTCTTTTTCTTTAGCCTCTACCCCCCCCCCCCCCCTGCAGCTTACTGCCCCCCCCGCAGCTGTAACTCACAGTAGCACCAGCCGCTGGTCTGATTCTGCCCTTTGTGCCTGTCATTGCTACATCAAATACACTTAATGTCCTCTCCTCCTCTTTCTCTTCTGACATCTCTCACTTCCTCTTCCTGCTTTTAACTCTTAAAAATCACAACTCCACCCTTCATCCCTCCTTTCTTTCTTCATATCTGTCTGTCCTCCATTCTCCCCCCTGCTTCGTCACCTTTTATTCCTCCTTTTCCTCCACCTCTGTCATCCTCTTCTCATTCTCCCCCTCTCTCTCTCTCTCTTTCTCCATCTCTCTCTCTGACCCCCCCGGACACACTCACAGATCCATTAGCAGCAGTGTGTGTCAGATGGGGAGAGAGGGAGGTGCATGATGGGAGTTAAATAAGTAAGGAGGAGTGCTGACAGGCTGCAGGGTCAGCACCACACACACACACACACACACACACTACACACACACTACACACTACACACACACTACACACACACTACACACACACACACTACACACACACACACACACACACACACACACACACACACACACACACACACACACACACACACACACACACACACACACACACACACACACACACACACACACACACACACACACACACACACACACACACACACACACACACACACACACACACACACACACACACACAGGTGAGTCATCCTGGAGAATAAACTGAAGGAAACAGAAATGGCCGACCGGCTGTGTAGACAGTGAAAGAAGTGGCGCTGATGGCTGAGCACATTACATTTAGTCAACAAAACAAAATCAACAGCAAATGCATCATTATAATAAGAGTCCGCCATGGATCCTCCTTTAATAAATGTTTCTATCTGAAATATGAGTTTCTTTTTAACCAAATTACCATAAAAATGGATTCCTTCCAATGCTCTTTCATTCCTCTGATCTTAACTATTAGTCAGAATAATTCATAATTTCTGCTTCATCAGCAGGGAAGGAAACAGGGAAGGAAACAGGGAAGGAAACAGGGAAGGAAACAGGGAGGAAACAGGGAGGAAACAGGGAAGGAAACAGGGAAGGAAACAGGGAAGGAAACAGGGAGGAAACGCAAAGGAAACAGGGAAGGAAACAGGGAGGAAACGCAAAGGAAACAGGGAGGAAACAGGGAAGGAAACAGGGAGGAAACAGGGAAGGAAACAGGGAGGAAACAGGGAGGAAACAGGGAAGGAAACAGGGAGGAAACGGGGAAGGAAACAAGGAAGGAAACAGGGAGGAAACAGGGAAGGAAACAGGAAAGGAAACAGGGAAGGAAACAGGGAGGAAACAGAAGGAAACAGGGAAGGAAACAGGGAAGGAAACAGGGAAGGAAACAGGGAGGAAACAGGGAAGGAAACAGGGAAGGAAACAGGGAAGGAAACAGGGAAGGAAACAGGGAAGGAAACAGGGAAGGAAACAGGGAAGGAAACAGGGAAGGAACGGAAGGAAACAGGGAGGAAACAGGGAAGGAAACAGGGAAGGAAACAGGGAAGAAACGGAAGGAAACAGGGAAGAAACGGAAGGAAACAGGGAAGGAAACAGGGAAGGAAACAGGGAGGAAACAGGGAAGGAAACAGGGAAGAAAACAGGGAAGAAACGGAAGGAAACAGGGAGGAAACAGGGAAGAAACGGAAGGAAACAGGGAAGGAAACAGGGAAGAAACTGAAGGAAACAGGGAGGAAACAAGGAAGGAAACAGGGAGGAAACAGGGAAGGAAACAGGGAAGAAACGGAAGTAAACAGGGAGGAAACAGGGAGGAAACAGGGAAGGAAACGAGGGAAAGAAACGGAAGGAAACAGGGAGGAAACAGGGACTGGAAACAGGGAGGAAACAAGGAAGGAAACAGGGAAGAAACGGAAGGAAACAGGGAAGGAAACAGGGAGGAAACAGGAAAGGAAACAGGGAGGAAACAGGGAAGAAACGGAAGGAAACAGGGAGGAAACAGGGAAGGAAACAGGGAAGGAAACAGGGAGGAAACAGGGAAGGAAACAGGGAAGGAAACAGGGAAGGAAACAGGGAGGAAACAGGGAAGGAAACAGGGAAGGAAACAGGGAAGGAAACAGGGAAGGAAACAGGGAGGAAACAGGGAAGAAACGGAAGGAAACGGGGAGGAAACAGGGAGGAAACAGGGAGGAAACAGGGAGGAAACAGGGAAGGAAAGCAGGGAAGGAAACAGGGAAGGAAACAGGGAAGAAACGGAAGGAAACGGGGAGGAAACAGGGAAGGAAACAGGGAAGGAAACAGGGAGGAAACAAGGAGGGAAACAGGGAAGGAAACAGGGAAGGAAACAGGGAAGGAAACAGGGAAGGAAACAGGGAGGAAACAGGGAGGAAACAGGGAAGGAAACAGGGAAGGAAACAGGGAGGAAACAGGGAAGGAAACAGGGAGGAAACAGGGAAGAAACGGAAGGAAACAGGGAGGAAACAGGGAAGGAAACAGGGAAGGAAACAGGGAGGAAACAGGGAAGGAAACAGGGAAGGAAACAGGGAAGGAAACAGGGAGGAAACAGGGAAGGAAACAGGGAAGGAAACAGGGAAGGAAACAGGGAGGAAACCGGGAAGAAACGGAAGGAAACGGGGAGGAAACAGGGAAGGAAACAGGGAGGAAACAGGGAAGGAAACAGGGAAGGAAACAGGGAAGAAACGGAAGGAAACGGGGAGGAAACAGGGAAGGAAACAGGGAAGGAAACAGGGAGGAAACAAGGAGGGAAACAGGGAAGGAAACAGGGAAGGAAACAGGGAAGGAAACAGGGAAGGAAACAGGGAGGAAACAGGGAGGAAACAGGGAAGGAAACAGGGAGGAAACAGGGAAGGAAACAGGGAAGGAAACAGGGAAGGAAACAGGGAAGAAACGGAAGGAAACGGGGAGGAAACAGGGAGGAAACAGGGAGGAAACAGGGAAGGAAA
>CM057256.1:1052076-1054576 GCA_029931835.1 Etheostoma nigrum
AGCAGGGTTTCTATCGCCAGATGAGGGACAACTTTGTCCGGCTTATTTATGTAGCATGAAAGCTAGCGTTAGCTAACTAGCAGCCAGCCCGCTTATAAATACTGTAAATACCTTTTAATTATCTCAACACTTTTTAACAGTCAACTGAAACAGATCGATCGTTCGTTCGTTCGTTCGTTCGTTCGTTCGTTCGTTCGTTCGTTCGTTCGTTCGTTCGTTCGTTCGTTCGTTCGTGGTGTGTGGGGCGGTAGGGCACTAGGGCCCCAACTGCAATGAACCAGCTTTGGGGGGGCCCAGCTTGCAAAAGGTTGAGAACCACTGGTCTAGACAAATGGACAAATGTCTGGACAACTGGACAACTGGACAAATGGACAAATGTCTATACAAATGGACAAATGTGGATGACTGGACAAATGTGCACAAATGGACAAATGTCTGGACGTCTGGACAAATGTCTTTTATAAATGGACAAATGTCTGGACGTCTGGACAAATGTCTTTTATAAATGGACAAATGTCTGGACGTCTGGACAAATGTCTTTTATAAATGGACAAATGTCTGGACGTCTGGACAAATGTCTTTTATAAATGGACAAATGTCTGGACGTCTGGACAAATGTCTTTTATAAATGGACAAATGTCTGGACGTCTGGACAAATGTCTTTTATAAATGGACAAATGGACAACTATGTGCTTGTTAACAGTTAAATGACAGTTAACTAAAGATTAATTAACCATCAGTTAACCATCTATTAATGATGGTTACTATGAAGTGTTACCCCATTAGGAAATCAGCAGATATTCAGCAGATCCTCACCCCCCCCCCTCTCCCCCCTCCCCCCCCCCTCCCCCCTCACCCCTCTCCCCCCTCCCCCCTCCCCCCCTCGTTAAATCTCCCTTATCTCCCCCGGCAGCCTCTGCGCTCACAGAGAGATCAAATGAGATTAGATGACATTTAAATGAGATGTTTGTGCAAAGTGTGTTTTTTTGGGGGGGGGGGGGGTGATGAAGACGAGGAGATGAGAACCTCATTAGTGGGGGGGGGGGGTGGGGGCGAGGGGGGGGGGTGATGAAGACGAGGAGATGAGAACCTCATTAGTGGGGGGGGGGGCGAGGAGCGAGGGGGGGGGCGAGGAGCGAGGGGGGGGGTGATGAAGACGAGGAGATGAGAACCTCATTAGTGGGGGGGGGGGAGCGAGAGGGGGGGCGAGGAGCGAGGGGGGGGGTGATGAAGACGAGGAGATGAGAACCTCATTAGTGGGGGGGGGGGGAGCGAGAGGGGGGGCGAGGAGCGAGGGGGGGGGTGATGAAGACGAGGAGATGAGAACCTCATTAGTGGGGGGGGGGGGCGAGGAGCGAGGGGGGGGGCGAGGAGCGAGGGGGGGGGGTGATGAAGACGAGGAGATGAGAACCTCATTAGTGGGGGGGGGGGCGAGGAGCGAGGGGGGGGGCGAGGAGCGAGGGGGGGGGTGATGAAGACGAGGAGATGAGAACCTCATTAGTGGGGGGGGGCGAGGAGCGAGAGGGGGGGCGAGGAGCGAGGGGGGGGGGTGATGAAGACGAGGAGATGAGAACCTCATTAGTGGGGGGGGGGGGCGAGGAGCGAGGGGGGGGGCGAGGAGCGAGGGGGGGGGGTGATGAAGACGAGGAGATGAGAACCTCATTAGTGGGGGGGGCGAGGAGCGAGGGGGGGGGGTGATGAAGACGAGGAGATGAGAACCTCATTAGTGGGGGGGGGCGAGGAGCGAGGGGGGGGGGTGATGAAGACGAGGAGATGAGAACCTCATTAGTGGGGGGGGGGGGGTAACAGGTTCTCCAGCTCGCCGCTGAAGGCATCGTTGTGTTGTCTCTCCACGCTGACTCCAAATTAATTCCAAACCAGGGCAAAACTAAAACCAGGACAAATCTGGAAGCTCCATCTGCAGAGGGCATTAATCCGGGGGGGGGGGGGGGGTTGACCAAAACAACATTGAAACTGGTGTTAAAAACCTTCCCGGTGACAAACAGACGGAGACAGAACTGAGCGTTCCTCTGAGGAAGGAGAACGCTTCTCTGATGGTTCCTACATTACATTTAAATTGATTGAAAATTAAAAACCACAAACGTCCGACTGATCTTCATCATCCATGAAGACTGAACCATCCCCGGAAACAACGGGGGATTATTTCAGAAGGAAACAGGATTATTTATAGATAAAAACGTATTTTTAAAACACACCTGAGGTTGGCTCGAGGTTGGGAAGCAACAAAAACCGAGGGGTCGGGACCGAGACTTTGAGGGGTCGGGACCGAGACTTTGAGGGGTCGGGACCGAGACTTTGAGGGGTCGGGACCGAGACTTTGAGGGGTCGGGACCGAGACTTTGAGGGGTCGAGGGGTCGGGACCGAGACTTTGAGGGGTCGGGACCGAGACTTTGAGGAGGGGTCGGGACCGAGACTTTGAGGGGTCGGGACCGAGACTTTGAGGGGTCGAGGGGTCGGGACCGAGACTTTGAGGGGTAG
>CM057256.1:1059576-1061011 GCA_029931835.1 Etheostoma nigrum
AGCAAAGAGACTAAAGAAGGAGAAATGAGAGAGAGGGATGATGGAGGAGAGGAAGAGAAGAGGAGGAGAAAGACTGATGATGTAATAAAGATACAATGACATCACAGGGGTGTGTGTGTGTGTGTGTGTACCTGAGGGCGGGGGTGTTTGTGTGTGTGTGTACCTGAGGGCGGGTGTGTGTGTGTGTGTGTGTACCTGAGGGCGGGTGTGTGTGTGTGTGTGTGTACCCGAGGGCGGGGTGTGTGTGTGTGTGTGTGTGTGTACCTGAGGGCGGGGTTTGTGTGTGTGTGTGTGTGTGTGTGTACCTGAGGGCGTGTGTGTGTGTGTGTGTGTACCTGAGGGCGGGTGTGTGTGTGTGTGTGTACCTGAGGGCGGGTGTGTGTGTGTGTGTGTGTGTGTACCTGAGGGCGGGTGTGTGTGTGTGCGTGTGTGTGTACCTGAGGGCGGGGTGTGTGTGTGTGTACCTGAGGGCGTGTGTGTGTGTGTGTGTACTTGAGGGCGGGGTGTGTGTGTGTGTGTGTACCTGAGGGCGGGGGTGTGTGTGTGTGTGTGTGTGCACCTGAGGGCGGGGTGTGTGTGTGTGTACCTGAGGGCGGGGGGGTGTGTGTGTGTGTGTGTGTGTGTGTACCTGAGGGCGGAGGTGTGTGTGTGTGTGTACCTGAGGATGGGGGTGTGTGTGTGTGTGTGTACCTGAGGGCGGGGTGTGTGTGTGTGTGTGTGTACCTGAGGATGGGGGTGTGTGTGTGTGTGTGTGTGTACCTGAGGATGGGGGTGTGTGTGTGTGTGTGTGTACCTGAGGATGGGGGTGTGTGTGTGTGTGTGTACCTGAGGGCGGGGTGTGTGTGTGTGTGTGTGTACCTGAGGGCGGGGTGTGTGTGTGTGTGTGTGTGTGTGTGTGTACCTGAGGGCGGGGGTGTGTGTGTGTGTGTGTACCTGAGGGCGGGTGTGTGTGTGTGTGTGTGTGTGTGTGTGTGTGTGTGTGTGTACCTGAGGGCGGGGTGTGTGTGTGTGTGTGTGTGTGTGTGTACCTGAGGACGGGGGTGTGTGTGTGTGTGTGTGTGTGTGTGTGTACCTGAGGGCCGGGTGTGTGTGTATGTGTGTGTGTGTGTACCTGAGGGCGGGTGTGTGTGTGTGTGTGTACGTAAGGGCCGGGTGTGTGTGTGTGTGTGTGTGTGTGTGTGTACCTGAGGGCGGGGGTGTGTGTGTGTGTGTACCTGAGGGCGGGTGTGTGTGTGTGTGTGTACCTGAGGGCGGGGGTGTGTGTGTGTGTGTGTGTGTGTGTGTACCTGAGGGCGGGGGTGTGTGTGTGTGTGTGTGTGTGTGTGTACCTGAGGGCGGGGGTGTGTGTGTGTGTGTGTGTGTGTGTACCTGAGGGCGGGGGTGTGTGTGTGTGTGTGTGTGTGTGTACCTGAGGGCGGGGGTGTGTGTGTGTGTG
>CM057256.1:1064011-1071511 GCA_029931835.1 Etheostoma nigrum
AGAGGACGCTCTACAACGTCCCTGTTAGTGATGGCGTTGCATAGTCTGTCCACCAGAGGACGCTCTACAACGTCCCTGTTAGTGATGGAGTTGCATAGTCTGTCCACCAGAGGACGCTCTACAACGTCCCTGTTAGTGATGGCGTTGCATAGTCTGTCCACCAGAGGACGCTCTACAACGTCCCTGTTAGTGATGGCGTTGCATAGTCTGTCCACCAGAGGACGCTCTACAACGTCCCTGTTAGTGATGGCGTTGCATAGTCTGTCCACCAGAGGACGCTCTACAACGTCCCTGTTAGTGATGGTGTTGCATAGTCTGTCCACCAGAGGACGCTCTACAACGTCCCTGTTAGTGATGGTGTTGCATAGTCTGTCCACCAGAGGACACTCTACAACGTCCCTGTTAGTGATGGCGTTGCATAGTCTGTCCACCAGAGGACGCTCTACAACGTCCCTGTTAGTGATGGCGTTACATAGTCTGTCCACCAGAGGACGCTCTACAACGTCCCTGTTAGTGATGGCGTTACATAGTCTGTCCACCAGAGGACGCTCTACAACGTCCCTGTTAGTGATGGCGTTGCATAGTCTGTCCACCAGATGACGCTCTACAACGTCCCTGTTGGACACAGTGATTATTTTTAAGTTTCATATCTTAAGTTTGTATATTTCTACGTTTTATTTATCAGAACTTTAATATATTTTGATGTTCTGTAGTAATGTTAGGGGAATGGATTTTTCTGGAATATATATCGGCTGATATATTGGACTTCGGTTTAAACCCTTTATGGGTCGGGCTCTACTTCCCAACGATCCCTCTCCTCTCTGAACGTCTTTACTAGGAATAACCTCTTGAGATGTCGCGTCTGGTTTTCGGGGGGGGTCCTTCCACTCTGCCGAGACGTAAATACAGTCGCTCCACCGCTGAACAGGAAGTAGTATTGTTAGGGGGAAGGTGTTTCCCTTTCTAACAGGAAGTGGAACATGTGAAGTAATCAGCCGGCACTCATAATCCTGCCGGAGAGTTTAAGTACATCAGATACGGTGTGTGTGTGTGTGTGTGTGTGTGTGTGTGTGTGTTCTCTGTGTGTGTGTGTGTTTCTCTCTGTGTGTGTGTGTGTGTGTGTGTGTGTGTGTGTGTGTGTGTGTTTCTCTGTGTGTGTGTGTGTGTGGCGGAGTGTGTGTGTGTGTCGCGGAGTGAGTGTGTGTGTGTGTGTGTGTGTGTGTGTGTGTCTCTTTGTGGGTGTGTGTGTGTCTCTTTGTGGGTGTGTGTGTGTCTCGGAGTGTGTGTGTGTCTCTTTGTGGGTGTGTGTGTGTCTCTTTGTGGGTGTGTGTGTGTCTCGGAGTGTGTGTGTGTGTGTCTCGGGAGTGTGTGTGTGTGTCTCTTGGTGTGTGTGTGTCTCTCTTGGTGTGTGTGTTTCTCTGGTGTGTGTGCTTGGTGTGTGTGTGTGTGTGTGTGTGTCTCTCTTGGTGTGTGCGTGTGTGTGTGTGTGTGTGTGTAAATTTCTGTGTGTGTGTGTTTGAGTGGATGATCCCGAGCGTTCATACAGACATGCTGCTGCTGTTGATGATGATGATGATGAAGGTGATGATGATGATGATAATGAAGGTGATGACGATGGTGATGCTGCTGCTGCTGATGATGATGAAGGTGATGAAGATGAGCTTCCTGTCTGCAGGCTACGACTTTGCGGAGGTGCTGCGTTGGTTCGGGGAGCGCGTGGACCGGATCATCCTGCTGTTCGACGCCCACAAACTGGACATCTCCGACGAGTTCTCCGAGGCCATCCGGGCCTTCAAGGGACAGGACGACAAGATCCGAGTCGTCCTCAACAAGGCCGACCAGGTGGGGGGGGGGGTCGGAGTGGGGGGGTCCGGGGGGGGGGGGGAGATTAAGTCTAAGCCAGTTCCCTTTCATGGAAACAGGGCCCTGTGCAGTGTGTTTCCAGTCGGCCAAATGAAGCTCCATGAACCAGCGTCTTTACTCTCTGAGCCACTAGAGGGCGCTCTCTGTTCCTCAAAGCGTTGAGAATACACTGAGATGCCTTACGCCTTCCTCTTCACCCGTCTGTGCCGGATAGAGTGCGGATCGGGCCGGATTTTTCTGTCCGAGTCCGACAGTTAAAATCTCATTTGTTTCTCATACTAATGACACATGTACGTTTGTTTGTGTGGAAAGCCGCTTTTATTAAGCAATGGTAGGAAGGCATTGGGAAATGTCAACAGATGAGCATCAATGCACAGCTGACTTTCCTTCGTTTTCAATAGTTTAAAATCTCCTGCGGCCAACTTCTTTTTAACATCTTCCATCGTTGCGCTGCCACATGGAGCTTAATACGCACGTCTTTGGTTGTCACAGCAACAGGAAGACGGATGTTAGGGTAATATTGGACATTTATTTTAAGCTGTTTTAAATTCTAAATGTTCAATGCCTTATCGCGCTGATGTGACCGAGCCCGACCCGAACCCGAGCATCCTTTCTAAAAATCTGTCCCAACCCGGCCCGACCCGTCGGGTACCGTCGGGCTCGGGTCGGGCTCGGGTCGGGTATCCATCCTCTAGTGCCGGATGCTTCGCGCCGACACATCACATCTACCGCCGGTTACTGCGTTGCAACCCTGAACCTCCTGCCGGCCGCTGCGTGGCAGCATTTTGTATTCGTCGTCTTTTCATGACGCGTGCAGCAGAGAACGCACTGAAAAAAGGTGACAAAGACTAATGTTAAAGGGCAAAAACGTCAAGAAATCGAGAAATAATGCGACAAAAACCTCTTAATTCTGTCCTAACTTCTCTTCTTCCTCCTCTCTCTCTTTCCTCCCTTTCCTCTCCTCCTCTTCTTCCTCCTCTTTCTCTCTTTCATCTTTGTCTTCTTCCTCCTCTTTGACTGTATAAAAAGGAAAACAAAGTCTGTTGATCTGTAAAATCAACATTTTTTCAATGGAGCTGAATATATCTGACCCTGTCTCCTCTTCTTATTCTTTCTCTATCTCTCTCTTTCATCCCTCTCTTCTTCACTTCTTCCTCCTCTTTCTCTCTTTCCTCCCTTTCCTCTTCACTTCTTCCTCCTCTTTCTCTCTTTCCTCCTTCTCATTTTCACTTCTTCCTCCTCTCTCTTTCATCCCTCTCTTCTTATTCTTCCTCTATCTCTCTCTTTAATCCCTCTTCTTCACTTCTTCCTCCTCTTTCTCTCTTTCCTCCTTCTCATTTTCACTTATTCCTCCTCTTGTCATTGGTATTTGTCATTGGTTCAAATGCACATGAGGGCGGGTCTTGTTGGCCATTTAAAGCCATGTGACCACCAACATGTACTGTGGTTTGCTGAAAATCATGTCAATCAACCAGACATACATGTGCGTTTGTTTATGAATTTTTGAGAGACGAGCGAGACGATGTCTCCGACAGAGGAGGATGTGGACAGCGAGGGCAGGGACATGATTTTCAGCAAACCACAGTACACTTTGGTGGTCACATAGCTTTAAATGGCCAACAAGACCCGCCCTCATGTGTATTTGAACCAATGACAGTGCGTTCTCTGCTGCACGCGTCATGAAAAGACGACGAATACAAAATGCTGCCACGCAGCGGCCGGCAGGAGGTTCAGAGTTGCAACGCAGTAACCGGCGGTAGATGTGTCGGCGCGAAGCATCCGGCACAGACGGGTGAAGAGGAAGGCGTAAGGCATCTCAGTGTATTCTCAACACTTTGAGGAACAGAGAGCGCCCTCTAGTGGCTCAGAGAGTAAAGACGCTGGTTCATGGAGCTTCATTTGGCCGTCTCTAGCAGCGGTGTCTTCACTCTCATTTTTGTCGATTATTTTTATTTATTTTTTTTCCAAGTTTCTGACACTTTTTCTGAAATTTTTAAAAATTCTTTTTGACATTTTTGCCTTTTTGAAATTTGGTCGTTTTTTTCCCCCATTTTGTTTTTAACAATTTTTTAAAATGTTTTTGTTGTTTTTTTTTTTAATACGCAATCTTGACCCCACGTTACCTGAGTGAGCGAGTGAATAGTGGTAGTCCACGATAAAAGGATCAAATCTTACCATCCTGAAGTTTTGACACCTTTTTTTTGACATTTTTGCCGCATTTTTATATATATTTTTTTTTGTCCAAAGTTTCTGCAGCTTTTCCGATGTTTGTCGGCTTTTGTCGGTTTGTTTGCGTTTTTGTTTTTCGACGATTAGCAGTGGTGTCTCATTCTCATTGGTTAATTCCATTCACTAAATCGTCCACTATAAAAGGATAAAATGTTACAACCCCGAAGTTTTTTTTGCATTTTTTGACACTTTTTTGACGTTTTTGTCGCATTTTTCTATTTTTTTCCCCCCAAAGTTTCTTGGAAAAAATACTAGTAAAATGCTACAAAAAACGTTAAAAAAATAAATATAACAAATAGCGAAAAAGTGATAAACTTCGGAAACTTGTGGAAACTTCAACAAGGCGTTAGTGAGAATCAGTGAACGAGTGAGTGAGGGAACGAGTGAGTGAGTGAGGGAACGAGTGAGTGAGGGAACGAGTGAGTGAGGGAACGAGTGAGTGAGGGAACGAGTGAGTGAGTGAGGGAACGAGTGAGTGAGTGAGGGAACGAGTGAGTGAGTGAGGGAACGAGTGAGTGAGGGAACGAGTGAGTGAGTGAGGGAACGAGTGAGTGAGGGAACGAGTGAGTGAGTGAGGGAACGAGTGAGTGAGTGAGGGAACGAGTGAGTGAGGGAACGAGTGAGTGAGTGAGGGAACGAGTGAGTGAGTGAGGGAACGAGTGAGTGAGGGAACGAGTGAGTGAGGGAACGAGTGAGTGAGGGAACGAGTGAGTGAGGGAACGAGTGAGTGAGTGAGGGAACGAGTGAGTGAGTGAGGGAACGAGTGAGTGAGTGAGGGAACGAGTGAGTGAGTGAGGGAACGAGTGAGTGAGGGAACGAGTGAGTGAGGGAACGAGTGAGTGAGGGAACGAGTGAGTGAGGGAACGAGTGAGTGAGTGAGGGAACGAGTGAGGGAACGAGTGAGTGAGTGAGGGAACGAGTGAGTGAGTGAGGGAACGAGTGAGTGAGTGAGGGAACGAGTGAGTGAGTGAGGGAATGAGTGAGTGAGGGAACAAGTGAGTGAGTGAGGGAACGAGTGAGTGAGTGAGGGAACGAGTGAGTGAGTGAGGGAACGAGTGAGTGAGTGAGGGAACGAGTGAGTGAGTGAGGGAACGAGTGAGTGAGGGAACGAGTGAGTGAGGGAACGAGTGAGTGAGTGAGGGAACGAGTGAGTGAGGGAACGAGTGAGTGAGGGAACGAGTGAGTGAGGGAACGAGTGAGTGAGGGAACGAGTGAGTGAGTGAGTGAGGGTGAGGGAACAAGTGAGGGAACGAGTGAGTGAGTGAGGGTGAGGGAACGAGTGAGGGAGGGAACAAGTCAATGAGTGAGGGAACGAGTGAGTGAGGGAACGAGTGAGTGAGGGAACGAGTGAGGGAGGGAACAAGTGAATGAGTGAGGGAACGAGTGAGGGAGGGAACAAGTGAATGAGTGAGGGAACGAGTGAGTGAGGGAACGAGTGAGTGAGGGAACGAGTGAGGGAACGAGTGAGGGAGGGAACGAGTGAGGGAGGGAACGAGTGAGGGAGGGAACGAGTGAGGGAGGGAACGAGTGAGGGAGGGAACGAGTGAGGGAGGGAACGAGTGAGGGAGGGAACGAGTGAGGGAGGGAACGAGTGAGGGAGGGAACGAGTGAGTGAGTGAGGGAACGAGTGAGTGAGGGAACGAGTGAGTGAGTGAGGGAACGAGTGAGTGAGTGAGGGAACGAGTGAGGGAACGAGTGAGTGAGGGAACGAGTGAGTGAGGGAACGAGTGAGTGAGTGAGGGAACGAGTGAGTGAGTGAGGGAACGAGTGAGTGAGTGAGGGAACGAGTGAGGGAGTGAGGGAACGAGTGAGGGAGTGAGTGAGTGAGTGAGGGAACGAGTGAGTGAGTGAGGGAACGAGTGAGTGAGGGAGGGAACGAGTGAGGGAGTGAGTGAGTGAGTGAAGTGTTTCAGCAGGTGGGTGAGATGTAAAAGTACTTCCTGTCGCCCGGTGTGCTCAGGTGGACACGCAGCAGCTGATGAGGGTGTACGGCGCCCTCATGTGGTCGCTGGGGAAGGTGATCAACACGCCCGAGGTGGTGAGGGTGTATCTGGGCTCGTTCTGGGCCAAACCTCTGCAGAACACCGAGAACAGGTCAGACACGCCTCCTCAGATCTCACTGCAGTCGTCTCACACCCTTTGGAAGATTAAATGTTATTTAAATGTTATTTATCCTTTATTTTCATGTTTGTTAGCGCTCTCAGGTAAACGTGTTATTAACGGCGTTCTGTCATCGCCAGATTAACGTTCTTTTAGTCTTGACTTTGTAGTTAGTGTGTGTGTGTGTGTGTGTGTGTGTGTGTGTGTGTGTGTGTGTGTGTGTGTGTGTGTGTGTGTGTGTGTGTGTGTGTGTGTGTATGTGTATGTGAGTGTGTGTGTGTGAGTGTGTGTGTGTGTATGTGTTTATGTCTCTGTGTGTGTGCGCGCGCGTATATATGTGTGTGTGCGCGTGCGTATATATGTGTGTGTGTGTGTGTGCGCGTATATGTGTGTGTACGTGTGTGCGCGCGTATATATGTGTGTGTGCGCGCCGTATATATGTGTGTGTGTGTGCGCGCGCGTATATATGTGTGTGTCTCTGTGTGTGTGTGTGTGTGCGCGTATATGTGTGTGTACGTGTGTGCGCGCGTATATATGTGTGTGTCTCGTGTGTGTGTGTGTGTGTGTGTGCGCGTATATGTGTGTGTACGTGTGTGCGCGCGTATATATGTGTGTGTGTGTGTGTGTGTGTGTGTGTCTTTCGCAACAACTAGTAACGTTAGAAAAACTACAACTCCCACCGGATCTAGTTAGACCGGACGCACAACAACACGCACTGCGTCAAAATGGACGCCGATAAGAAAAGTCGCCAAATGTTCCGTTAACAATTTGTCGTTGTGAACTGAGCGATCAATTTTTAATTCAAAATTTTTTTTTTTCAACAACAAAATGTTCAATGTTTTTTGTCATTGTTTTTCAAATCCATGCAGACGCGTCCCGGGACATTCCTAGATAGTTAGTTTATCCATCCATTCATTCATTCATCCATCCATTCATTCATTCATTCATTCACTCCTCAGGCGTCTGTTCGAGGCGGAGTCTCAGGACCTGTTCAAGGACATCCAGAGTCTCCCGAGAAACGCAGCGCTCCGTAAACTCAACGACCTCATCAAGAGAGCGAGGCTGGCCAAGGTGAGACCGGAAGTTCTCGCAATTTCTGGATTAAATCAACAGATTATTATTCTATTCTTATTATTATTCACTACTTTTAGCGTGTATAGAGCAGCATATCTCCACCAGACTCCATGTAAATAATCACTACTTTTAGCGTGTATAGAGCAGCATATCTCCACCAGACTCCATGTAAATAATCACTACTTTTAGCGTGTATAGAGCAGCATATCTCCACCAGACTCCATGTAAATAATC